>ML786826.1:201914-223499 GCA_009831015.1 Picea engelmannii | reverse complement strand
AGACACTTTTCTACAGGGATATGTTGATTCAGATATGGCAGGTGATAAAGACAACAGGAGGAGCACCACAGGGTATGTTTTTACTATAGGTGGAACAACAGTAAGTTGGATTTCGAAACTGAAAAAGGTTGTTGCACTTTCAACAACAGAGGAAGAGTATGTTTCTTCTACAGAGGCTAGTAAAGAAATGATTTGGTTACAAAGGTTTATGGAGGAATTGGGAAAGAAGCAGGAGAACAGTCGATTGTATTGTGACAGTCAGAGTGCCATTCACCTTGCAAAGAACTCAAAATTCCATTCAAAGACTAAGAATATACAGTTGAGGTGCCACTTCATATGATCCACCTTGGAAGATGGACAGTTAAAGCTGGAAAAGATACACACTAGCTAGAATCCTACAGACATGTTAACAAAGAGAGTAACCAGGGAGAAACTGAGTTCCTGCTCAGTTTCAGTTGGTCTTCAAGAATGAATATGAAAATGAGAAATTTTCCAGGTCCAAGAAGGTTCAGAGTCCAACATATACAACAGCGGTGGAGTTGTTGAGATCAGTCTCCAAGTGGGAGATTGTTGGTTGTGGAGCCTGATTATCTTCCTGATTCAGAGGTCCTTGCTTTCAGCTGTGTTTATACCCCATGAGGTATTTACACCCCAGAAGTATGTACACTCTTCCATGCGGGGGAGTGCAGAGGGGGGGTACCCCCTCTACGGGGTCCGGGGGGGATATCCCCTTGGCTAGGGGGTCTAGGGGCAAGCGGGCCCACAACGGGGGTTTGGGGGAAAAGCCCCCGAAGCAAAACTTGCCTTGTAAAAGTATATTGTAATTTCATTGTAAATCTAGATCATTCATTATAAGGTCATAGATATAACAATAGAGATTATGTTAGGGTCTTTTGCCCTAGAAGGAAACCCTCTTTTATGAGGGAAGTGTATTGCGGCTACGGAGGATGGTGAATATTGTATTCTGAGAGAGGAGACTATGAGAGAAAGATGAGGAAGTTACAACAGGTTTTGCTGTAGGTTGTATCCCTTCATTTGTTGGATAATAATAAAGGAAGGACCTGACAATTTCTCTAGTGGACGTAGCCCACACTGGGTGAACCACGTAAATCTGTGTCTCTCTTGTATTATGTGTCTTCTGTGTTTTGTTTCTGCATTTGTTTTATTTTATTTATTTGCGGTCCTATTTTTCTAACATATATCAAAACGATAAAGCATCAAAGAAGGTGTCTCACAAAGTTCTTCATTATATTCTGATAATTCCACATTTCTAGCGGTTGTTCAGGTGCCAAATTATAGCACAGTTTATGGATTTCCATGCAAAGAACAAAAGTCAAGATGATTTTCTTTGAATGTCTGCAGATGGTTCTGCATTGAACTACATCAAAGAAAAGTGGTCAATTTTTAAAGAAGAACCTCGTAATGTTAGACTTTCGTTGGCAACTGATGGTGTCAATCCATTTGGAGGGCTTTGTTCTACGTACTCAGTGTGGCATGTTTTTGTTATAAACAATAACCTTCCTCCTTGGATGTCGATCAAGAGAGAGCACACAATGTTGGCAATGATTGTTCCAGGTATTTAATTATCTTTTATTTTCTTTAAAGCATGAAAAAATATTTCATTTATTTGTTTTGTGCATGGTAATTATTTCTTTTATATATCATGACATCTAGATAAGTATAATTAATCATGTTGTAGGTTGAACCAATAAGGTAGGTACCAGGTTAAAGATATGAACATATATATTGAGCCTCTCATTGATGAGTTGTTGAAGTTATGGGTTGGTGCCACTATGTATGACATCTCTAGACCAATAGGGAAAAGATGATTTCAATTCCATGGAACACTATCATGGACAATTCATGATGCTCCCGGGTTAACACATTTTTGTGGTATATTGTTACTTTATTTTTGTGATTTAATATTATATATCTTTTTTGAAAAAATCATGCATTGTTTTAAATTGTAACTCTAATTTGACGCTACATTTATTCATATATCTTGTAGGTATTCAAACAAAGGGTAAATTTTCATGCCCAGTTTGTGGTCCTAAGATAAAATCTTATCGTTCAAGGAGTTTAGCAAATAAAGTGTTTGATGTGTATAGGCACTTTTTGCCTAAGAACCATAGTTATCGAACTATAGACAAAGAAACGTTCAATGGTAAAGAAGAAAATGGAAAAGAACTACGAAGAATGAAACCTCACCTATATAAGTTGGAATATATTAGAAATCGTCAAGGTACACAAATTATTTATGTATGACTTATTATATAAAGCTTTGGTTAATTTCATTATTACTAATTTCATTTTGTCCCATTATAAATTAGTGTTAATTTCAATTTGTTGATGTTTCATGAATGTCGTTAAGTCACGAATGGGATTCCATGAGGAATGAAAAGTTACCCCATGTAATTCAGTAGACTTCCATACTATAAGCACCTAAAAATAGTTCATTTGTTTGATAAAATGCATATTGGGAAAACATAACAAAATTGTTATGGCGAATATTAGATGGAAGGACTAAGAAAGAGAGAATTGGAAAGATTTGTTGTGACATCTGAGAAGCTAATCACACCTTGCAAAGTGTTATTATTAATTCTAATGGCAATGGTTGCGAAAAAAATACTAGTCTTCCTTGGTTATTGATGGAGCAACAGAGCAATATTGTAAAAGAGGTCATTCGAAAAATTAGGTTTCCGACGGGGTTTTTGTCGAACATACAAAATATCTTAACTAAAAAATGTGATTTTGGTGGGGTTAAAACACATGACTAAAATACATTCATTAAGGTAATTCGTAGGTTATAATATATTTGCTTATTGGTACACATTTTTTGGAAACAAATAATAATTATTTATTTTTTGTTACAGTATGTTCTACCTTTATCTCTCCCAGATGACTTTGACAAAAATATAAAACAAATTATTTATGTACTTGGCAAATACATGAGGTAAGTATTGTTTTATAAGGAAAATGTACTTCTTATGTGATTTGTATTGGAACTTATTGACATATTATTCTTTATATTCAAATTTATGTATGCCTTGATATTATTTTATTGCATCGACATTTGTAGGTGGCTATCATCAAAAGAAATCCATAAAGAAGTTATAAGGTATTGGAAGAGAGAAATTCCTCGACTAATGTGTCAAATGCAACAGTATCTACCTCCATCATTTTCCAATGCACAAGAAAACTACCTCATACACCAAGTTGAGGAGATTGAATTATGTGGAGTAGTGCACACAAGGTCGATGTGGATGGTGGAGAGGCAGTTGAAGTCACTGAAGGATTTTGTTAGACAAAGAGCACGTCTAGAGGGTTCTATGGTCGATGGATATATGGTATATCAATTCATGTTGTATATTAGTCAATATCTACCTAAATTAGCAGAAAATATGAATGTGCCTCGCATTTGGCATCTCAGCTCCATCAACAAATTTGAAGGGGAGTTCCTATTGGGGAAAGGTAAAATGAGGACTGTGAAAGGTAATTATTAGATGTTGACGTAGATTTAATATATTACACATCTATTAAATTATTCATTTATTAACAATAACTAATTAATGATATTAAATTGTTATGCTACCATATAGTTGCTCGAGAGTGGGATGCTTTAAATTTATACATTGCAAACAACCTTGATTGGATGGAGAATTGGATAGAATATACTGAAGAATACTTCGGTAAGTTATCATGGGAAGGGGTAAGTAAGATGATTAAAAAAGCGCATCGTCATTGAGATAAATTTCATGATCTTACATCAAGGGAAGTTGATTTAGCCTTTGGTTTAAAAGATAAACAAGCAAGTTAAATTTATTACCCACATTTTCCTGGTTATTTCCCAATTTTTCAATGTATTTTGTTTGTTTAATTATTGAAATATATATTTAGTAAGTCCTATATGAGGATTATTAATTCACAATTTATTTTTAACTTGTTCTCCATGTTGCAGTTGAAACATCAAAAGGCTATGTGGTGTAATGGTCGTAAATTTCGTATCAAAATGTTGGATGATAAGATGAAAACCTCAGATTGTGGGATAACTGCAGTGTTTAAGGTCACCAACATTTCTCTAGAAGTGACAGAAATCTGAAAGAAACTGAGAATAGGTACTATGGCCATTTGGAGGATATAATTGAGTGTGATTTTAATTCCCTTAAAATAGTTTTGTTTGAGGTTAAATGGTACAGGCTACAGATGCATGAACGTGATCCTGAAAGAACTGTTATTGAGCATGATAATGGATTTACCATGGTTAATACAAGGGCATTTGAACCAGGTACATAGCCTTATGTTCTTCCAAGTCAATGTGAGCAAGTATTTTACTCAGAGGTACCTGGTAAAGCAGGTTGGTCATACGTCTTTAGATATGACCCAAGAAGAAGACCAGTAAAGTACAATCATGTAGCTGAGGATGAAGATAATAAAGAGGAAGAATATCATGATTATGAATATCAGGAGAAGGTGGCTCATGTAGTCAATGTGTCATATGAAGAAGTTTAAAAGGTTGATCATCCAAATGTAGGAGACGATGATCTCATTGGCGATATAGATAACTATAGTAGAGAAAATGATGTTGATGATGATGTTGGTAGGAATGAGACTTTCACCAATATTGATTCTGAGCCAAATCCTAATACAGATGTTGAACTGGATGAAGAAGAATATGACTGATATTTAATTGTTGAAAATAAGAGGTATGTGTTTATATATTTTATATGATCTTTATATGTTTTTATTTTGTATAATATAGCATATGATACAAGTTCTTTATAATTTCAAATTACGTAATATGGGGAAACTGAGAGTGATGTGAGGGGGGGGGGCATAATTAGAGCTTCCACGTTCATGTGGTTTCCCCTGTTTAGTAGAGAATGAACTATTCTCGAAACCAAGAGGAGATCCGTGTGACTGTGCCTAATCATACCAACAATGTAGTTATGTCCATCATCAATTCATCATTATCATTCTCAAAATTATCATTCTCTAAATATCTTATACAAATTTTACAAGGAAATTGTACTAGGAAATTCATCTATGGAATTGTTATATATAGGTCCAACATAATGATCCCCTATAATGTGGACATTATCCCTCAAGTAGGTTTCATGACTTCATGTTTGGGTTGTATATCAATGTTGTTGTTCATATCACAGATTGTGAATGGCTAAAAATTATTTCTTTAGTTCTCATTAATCATAAAAGGCATGACCAAATTCTTATAGATATTCTCCCAATAAGTTATCATGGCCAAATGCCAATATTTTTCCCCTCCCTTATCAATTGATGCTTTATATTGCATGATTGGTGTGTCGTCAAGAAGTTGGAATTTGAAGTAGTGGCATCCTTTGATACCAATTATCTTGTGGTTATTTCCCAACAAGTGTGGATCCATGAAGCTTTTGTAAGTCAAAAATTCCATGAATTAGATATGAGATGAAGAAATTGTGATCTTCACATCTATAATTTTTCACCATCTGTAGCACTGAAAATATGTTTTTTTTTTCTTAATTTGAGTTGATGACCTCCTATAAGTTCCATTTATGTCTTCATGTGTGTATCCCATCGAGAGGAAACCGTATTCATCAATTTAAAACACCCTTCTTGCTATTAGAAGGGATGCAAATGCAAACACATAGTGACTTTGTTACGACATGTACACTTATTTATTTGCATCAATAATACTAGAGGTAATATTTTTGACATAATTGTATGAATTGTTATATTAATTAATTTAGTTATTGTATGTTTTTAGAAATAAAAGTACTAACTCACTATATATCATATAATTGATTTTCATTGCGGGGAATATTGTGGAAATGTTGATCAACCCTTCTCAATATATTTACTCCTAGAATTATATCTCTTTAGGTGAATACAGAAGGGCTTGTCATTCCGTATACATTCAATTTTTTAATTAATCATTTTCATTGTTTATCGTAATCTAGAAGGGTTGATCAATCCTTTAATTTATAATTTTTCAATAACATTTCCAAAATCATAGAAGAGGTTCCACGGAGGGTTCACTTAGTGAACCTATGACATAGCATGTGTGTTCATGGTATATTAAATAATACCCCTCATTTTACTAGATATTAAATTATTGCTCCTAAAATCTTTTTGTGGAAACCACTTTTCCATTACACCTTTCCAATTAGAAAACCACCTATGTCCCATAGATATCATAGGTATACATTTTTTCTGTGACATTTTTAATACCCTTTTTTCTTCTGCCTCTAATATGTTGACATGCCATAACTCTTATAAGATCTGAATGAGGATTATGAAAAATGATTTGTTATTTTAATTTAACCTAATTTAGACCTATTGATACCTAATTCTAATCGTCACATACCTAATTCTAATTATTCTCTAATATCCATATGTTTTAAATATATTAAAAATATCCTCCGACCCCTATATACTAGGAAATATATTGTTTTCATATTTTTAGAATTTTAAACCCCCCAATATGAACTCACATGGTATAGAATTGCCTAACTAGTGAAACCCCCCCATAAGAGGTTTACGTTCCGGGAATTATTAGAAGGTTGGATTTACATTCTATAGATAATTGTTCCATTCCATTCCACTCTCCAATATTTTTAAAATGGTATATCTTTAGGGGAAGAATAAGTAAGGGTCAACTGCCCCTTTTGCATTCATATTTTTAATTCATCATTGTCATTGTTTAACCTAGTTTAGAAGGGTCCAAGGGTCAGTTGATCCTTCATTCAGTGAATCCTTTTTTAAATTCATGGAAGAGGTTTGCACTAGGGGAATAATGTGGAAAGGTTGATCGACCCTTCTATAGATAATTGTTCCGTTCTAGTTAACTGTCATTTTCCTGGATTGGTATTTCTTTAGGGGAGGAATAAAAAAGGGTTAGGAACTCCTTTTGCATTCATATTTTTAATTAATCCTTATTGTTATTTGAGCTAGTTTGGAAGAATAGGTCAACTATTCCTTATATAAATTTTCAATGAATCATTTTAAAATTAATAGAAGAGGTATTTGTTGGGGGAATCATGTGGAAGGGTAGACAAACTATTTTATAGAGAATTGTTCCATTTCAATCAACTCTTAGTATCCTAGAATAGTACCTCTTTAGGTGAAGAATAAGGAATGACCACCACTTATGCATTTAGATTTTTAATTAATCAATTTTGTTATATCTCCTAATCTAGAAGAGTCGACTGACACTTCCTTGTATAAATTCTCAGTGAAGCCTTTTCAAACTCAAAGAAGAGATTTGCATTGGGAGCATAATGTGGAAGGGTCAGTTGACCCTTGTATATATAATTGTTTCATTCTAGCCAAATATCCATCTTGTAGAATGACATTTCTTTAGGGGAATAATAAATAAGGGTTGATTGCCCCTTTCACATTCAATCTTTTTAATTAATCATTTCCCCTTATTTGACCTAGTCTACAAGGGTTGATCAACTCTTCCTTGTATAAATTTTCAATGAATCATTTTCAAACTAATAGAAGAGGTATGTGTTAGGGGCATAATGTGCAAGTGCCAATCAACCTTAATCTAATGATAATTGTTCCATTTCAATCAACTCTTTGTCTCATACAATGGTATATCACTAGGTCAGGAACAAGGAAGGGTTGGTCACGACCACCAACATTTATGCATTTATATTTTTAATTAATCAATTTTGTTATATCTCCTAATCTATAAGAGTCAACTGACACTTCCTTGTATAACTTCTTAGTGAAGCCTTTTCAAACTCAAAGAAGAGATTTGCATTGGGAGCATAATGTGGAAGGGTCAGTTGACCCTTGTATATATAATTATTTCATTCTAGTCAAATCTCCATCTCGTAGAATGACATTTCTTTAGGGGAATAATAAAGAAGGGTTGATTGCCCCTTTCACATTCGATCTTTTTAATTAATCATTTTCCCTTATTTGACCTAGTCTACAAGGGTTGAACAACTCTTCCTTGTATAAATTTTCAATGAATCATTTTCAAACTAATAGAAGAGGTATGTGCTAGGGGCATAATGTGTAAGTGCCAATCAACCTTTATTCAATGATAAGTGTTCCATTTCAAGCAACTCTTTGTCTCATAGAATAATATATCACTAGGTCAGGAACAAGGAAGGGTTGGTCACAAATCATCGATTCATATTTCCAATTAATCTTTTTTGTCAATGAAGCCTTTCAAACTCATAAAAGAGGCTTTCACTAGGGCATAATGTGGAAGTGTCACCTAATTCTTCTTGATATAATTGTTATATTCCAATACACTCTACATCTCATTGAATGATATATATTTAATGATAGAAGAATTAGGTGACTTATGATTAGGTGACTTATGTCGCCTAATCATACCAACAATGTACTTAGGGAAACTACTTCCAAACCACCAATGATGATTTATTCTTTCTGCTGAACTAGGAAATAATTCTTGATCCAATGCCGAAGCAAAAACCTGAAGTGCTCTTCTTGCCCTCAGTACATCTTGCCCAATCAACATCTGTAAAACTTGAAAATATCACTCCACCACTACACTCATACAACAACCAGTATTGCATTGTACCTCTCAAGTATCCAAACACTCAACCATGTGTATCCATGAGGGTTGCTCCTTGAGAATTGTTAGGAAGGAGTCATCTAGGAAATTTCCCCTAATCAACTACCCTATCTTTGGTTTCGAGAGGTGAGTCCCATGAAGTAGTTGATGTTTGAATTTACAACAAAGTATATAGAAAAGGTCCTCTATAGCCAAAACATATAGGTATGACACCAGAGGGAATCCCTATCTAATTTATTGAAATAGTCACATTTGTTCATATTTGCTTTTATTAATGAAGAAACAAGACAATGAATTAGTAAAGCATGTTTCCACACAAATTTTGAATCTGAGACTAAGTCTTGTGACTTTGAGGTTCATTTTGATAAGGAGAAATTTCCTTAACCAATTAGGGAGATTAAAATACTTTTTGTAGGATATGGTCAAGACCTATTTAGCAACAAGCACACTCTTTGGAGTGGATAATGCCAAGGATGGGACCAAAGGTTTGATTGAGACTCCTAGCTCTTTAAATAATGAATATTCCATGACCATTTAATTTCATATTGAAGGAAAGGTAACATGTTTCATGCATCTATGAAGAGGTATCTTAGTGGCCATTCTATTAGGTTTCTATCGAGGTGGCTCTTGTATGAGGGAGGACACCTAAGACATATTTCTACGGGCCTAGACATGTTTGGATAGCCCTCATCCTTATCTTTATTCTCTTTTCTCAGGGGGCCCCTAATGATTTAGATGGAAGAGTTTGGAAGAGTTATAGTCTAGGCCTATATATAATATATTATATATTATATATATAATATATTATATATATAATTTATTATATATATAATTTATTATATATATAATACATTATATATAATATATAATATATATAATATATAATATATAATATATAATATATATTATATATTATATATATAATACAAAAAAAAGAAAAATAAAAAAGAAAATCAAACAACATAAAATAAAAACGAAAATGAAGCAAAACACAGCTAAAACATAATTTCAAAATGCATACACTCACGCGCAGAGCTGCATGCACTCACCACCACAGTCCCACCACTCATGCACAGATATGAAAGAAACCACCACCACAGTCCCATGGATTTGGAGGATGGAAGGGAGAGGAGGACAGATTTGGAGCATGGAAGGGAGAGGAGGACGAGAGAAGGAGGGAGAGGCACATGGGAGGAGGCTAGGGCACGAACATTTGCATGCAGAGTGGAAGGGGGATAAGGAGGAGAAGGAGGGAGAGGTGCATGGGAGGAGGGCACATGGGAGGAGGCTAGGGAAAAAAGATTTGTAGAGGAGGGAACACAGATTTGCAGAGGAGGAGGGCACACAATTTTGCACCAGAGGAGGGCACACTACCAGAGGAAATGGTTTGACTTCTTTCTCCTATCTCTTGAGTGTGGATGCTAATTGTTTGATGAAATGCTTGATAGAATGTTTGATGAAATGTTTGATAGAATGCTTGATGAAATGCTAATTTATCCTTTTAAAATGCTCCAATCATACCCTTAGCACTAGGCTCATAATTGGTTTTAAAATTGAAGATCCCTAACCATAATTGTTTACAATTCACACATGACCAATCCCCTTGATTGAGCCATGAGAAGAAAAAATCCCCATGGGAGTAGTGTAAGCTAATAACCATTGAATATAATCCAAAACAAATATTTAAAGAAAGTGTCGAAGAATTTGGGGATAGGGAAACAAGTAAGAATGAAAAAATAAATCTAGCAACTCTTCCCCAATTTCATAGAATGATCATTGAGGTCCTAGACACTTTTATCCTTGAATTTGAATCCCTCTGCAACACTTATGAATATAATAATTATGCCCAACTGAGAATTTTTCCCTCTACTTTGAAGGAAATATCCCTCAAATGGTTCATAGGTCTAGATATACATAATATTTAGAAATTGGAAACTATGAAGAATCTTTTTATAGATAAATACACTGAATATTGAAAATATGGAGACTGATCAAGAGATTAACTATTCCTAATGACCTGAAAAGGAAAAATCATTAGAGGACTATGTTAAGATATTCAACTTTGGTTAAAAGAGATCTATTGATTGCTCAATTGACAAAAACTCTCCTAAGACAATTTTCTTGATAGAAGTAAGAGATAATGATATGGAGGATTTAAATTTGATCACATTTGTAGATATTTACAAATGCACTTATGATGAGATAATAAATGTTTGAAAAAACTACTCAAGAGTTTCTACTAAAAGGGGTAAAGGAATCAGAGGAATCGTTGAACAAACCTTCATGAGGCAACAAGCATCTAGGTGTGGAGGGAGCTCACAACAAAGAGGCAACAAGCATCTAGGTGTGGAGGGAGATCACCATGAATTGAAATTGGGTGATCATTATAGAAACTGCTTCGAATTTCCTCTAGACCATAGTGCGACAGGTGTGCATGCATAGACACACACACATATGCCCAAAGGCACTTATACCATTTGTACCAACCCTTGATCTCTTCTACCATTGGGTGCAAATCCACTGAGCATGTATCTTTCAAGCATGCATCCATTGTACACACTTGTTAGGTGCACCCTTGTATGGTGCTCTTGGGTACCTTGGGTCCAATTGTTCCACACATGGCACTTTAGGTGCAACACCATTCGACATTGGACAGTTAGTAAACAATTCATGAAGAAGGAAGAGGCACCATCGGGGATAGTCGAAGTTGGAAATGAGGGAGCTTGGTTCCACCTTATAGTGAAGCATTTTGCAAGTGCAGGGAAAGTCTCATATAAAAGGGGGATTCCTTAAAAGTGATTAGGCATAAGGGAAGAACTCATTCACAAGGACTATTGGTTTTTCGTCAAATCTATCCCATATAGATCAAATTATTCACTAGATTCCTTGTTTGAATCTTCTACTAACTATTTATCCACATAGAACTAGAATGTATTTATTATATAAGAAAACATCCATCATTCCAGATACTATTGTCACTATGGATTCCACTATAAATTAAATCCTAGTGATTCTTTGTTACAATGCCTTCACTATATTGTTGTCCATCAAAGATTGCATATGAATTTCTCTTGATGTATCACATTTAGATTATCCATCAATTCCAATTCCTCCAAGTTCTATACTACAAGGATTTTCATCCTCTTTACAGGTTGTAAAAACCATGCTCAAGGAATCCATTCTACCAATGTCTTCATGTTGCTTCCTTATTGTAGGGACGACACATGGATATTCAAGCCTAGTGATTATTTTTTACAAAACCTTCATTCAATTGTTTTCCATCGAAGGTTGCATAAGAATTTATCTTGATGTCTCACATATAGATTATCCATCAATTACAATTCCTCCAATTTATCTACTACAAGGTTTCTCATCCCCTTTATAGGTTGTACAAGCAATGCTCAAGGAAGTTATTCTGCCAATGTCTTCATGTCACAAGGTTCCCCAGGGTGTAGTAAAAGATGTCTTCTCTTGATCTTCTGGATGGACCAGAACTTGGTTGTAACCAGAGAAACCGTCTATTAAGGTGATCCTACTAGATCTGACCACCCTTTATAAAATATGGTCCATTTTGGGTAAAGGGTAATTGTCTTTGAGGGAGACTTTGTTCAGATTTCTGAAATCTATACAAAGCTTGATCTCACTAGTTTTCTTCCTGGTTGGAAGTAGATTAAAAACCCATTTGGAAAATCTCAAAGGGACTATAATCTTGGCATCATACATATTTTTGATTTCTTTCTCTATCAGGGGAAGCGACTTGGGATTAATTCTCCTAAGTTTATGCCTGAAAGGTTTGTGTTCTTGTTTTATAGGAATCCGGTTCTATATGATGCTTGTGTCATAGGATTTTAAGTCCTCATAGCCCTAGGCGAAAACATATATATATTCCTTAAAAGGTTCAATGTATTTTTTTTTTCTCTGGTGGTAGTGATTTAAACAGTTTTATTATTTAGGGTTTTCTTCTGTTCCTATGTTACAATCTTCAACCTCTTTACTGGCAGCTTCATTTTTTTGTTTTTTTGGCTACATCGTTAAAATCAAACAACTCTTCCAATGGCACTAACCCTCTAGGTAACACATTATTTTTCAACTACAGGATATCAGAATCTACATCATATTCACTGATTTCTTCAGCAACTATTGTATTTACACTACCATTCTCAAAAATAGATTTATTTACAAATTCTTCATCATGTTCTAAATCTATGTTTGTACATTTGAAATCATTTTTACATTGCAGGAAATCTTCAATTTGATCGTCATTTCCAAATACCTGCCAATATATGATGTTGTCAGGAATGGTGGGTCTACACTTCACCTCCACTGTGTACTTGTGAGTGGGACGAAAAGAGATTTTACAGGTAGCTGCTGATGTAGCCAGTCCGTCTGTGAGTATATTTTGTCCTCTAGGCATCACCTGCAAATCAATCTCAGTAGAGCATTGGAGAGAATCTAAAAAAACATTTCTTTAGGCTCTAAGTCTGGGATGTTTTTCTACATACTCACCTTTGATTTGCTTGATAATTAATTCAGAATCACCCCTTACCATTATCTGCTTAGCACCAACCTTTTTCAATAATTTCAGGTCGAGCATTAAAGCCTCGTACTCGACTATGTTGTTAGTACATTGGAAGTTCACTTTATAGGAATGATTCTCAGAGTACTTTGATCTGTGCTTATGCATCTGTTAGCACTCTGTAATTTTCCCAAGGCTGTGATGGTAGTCACAGAGGCAACATCCAAACCACTTCGAGTCTTGGATCTAGCCCTCCAAGACTTAGAGAGGGATCTCTCTGTCTGATATAACTTTGTTTTAATAGGTGTTAGGCTAGTTATGCAAGTATGGGGTTGGGGTTTTTGAAATATTTAGATGAGGATGTGGTTGACGAGATTTTCATATCACCATTGGGCTATGGGGTCTGTTTATAAGATAATGATCAAGTTAGATCTAGAGGTAAATGTCTCCACAGGGAAAGATAGTAACAGGTGTTGGATCATCTTAAGCTTGAATGGTGTCAATTGAGGAAGAAATGGGGGAGGAAAACTTACCAAATGAGCAGTTAAGAATTCATAAACTGAGCTTTAGAAGAAAACATAAATATTACCAAAGGATCAGATGCAAACTATTCACCAATAAATTCTTCTCTATTACTATCATTCGATAATAGGAAATTGAAAACAAATGGCATGATAATTGGAAGAAAACACTTAACACAGAAGAGGAATTCCACCAACGCTGCTACACAAGAATCATGTAAGTCATCTTCTCTATTATTGTTTAGTCATTCAAAAACTACAGACAAAAACCTCCTGCAGTAGCAAGGCCCATAGTCCAGCCAAAGGGAGAAACTTCACACAGGTCGAACCCTTTTACATTAAAATCATCTGAATAAATAGGATAGACCTCCCCATCAGTTTCGAGAGTCAGTTTTAACTACCTCGTCCAAAAATAGCCACAAATCCCACCAAATCTGGAACTGTCCACCATGAAATACGGACTAGTTTTCTGGGAAAAAGGGTTCTAAACAGACATGTGTTTCCCTTCAACGGTGACACCTGGGAAAAAAATAAAAGAGATTATTGGATATGGGCATGTTCTGGAAAAAAAAATCCTTTAGTGTTTCCAATTTCGTTCCCATCTAGCCGTAACAGCTCCCACAAAATCAGGACTGTAACGGAAAAGCGAAAATATGGAAAAAAGGGCCTCAAAGATGGATTCTATTATCCCTTCTCGTGGCACCTGTTAAAAAACAGAGAGAGGTTTTTGTTATTCATCCTGTTATGGAGAAAAACCTCTCTTGGTTTCTTAAAATTCATTTTCATTTTCCCAAAAATGGCCTCGGATGAAGACATGTTGAACAGGTGAAAATAGGCAAAAAATTGAAAAAGTGGTTTTTTTTCATGATTGGTGGTATTCCGGACCCCCCCCTGAGGTGGTAAGCGGTTTTAGGGGGGGGGGGTGTCCAATTGATTAGTGAGGCTACACATGGATGGGGGGTGGTATTGGGAAACCATCATTCCGGACCCCCCCTCTCATTAAACATCGGATGGTCAGGGGGGGTTCAGAATGTTTTATATCCGTTTGATTTATTTAATGTGAAATGGATGGGACGTGAGGTATAAGGTGTGTGTGGAGGTAGAGGCTAGGTAGGACTTAGGATAGTTTAGTTTTAGTGTTTTTGTTTTTTAATTTTTAATATTATTATATTACATGTTTTGTTTTAAAGTTTTATGTATTTGTTTTATTTATGTTATATAGTTTTGTACATTTTTGTTTGGTTTTTTGTTTTAAATGTTTATTCATATGTTTTGTTAATACATGTTTTTATTTTGTTTGTATTTTATTTAATGTTTGTTTTGTTTATTAGTTTTTGTAATTTTTTTTGTCTTTTATTTAATATTAGTTTAACAAAACAATATCCTAGTTAGTTAAACTAACTTATTTATTAATTAACCGATTAATTATTAACTAAACCAACTTATTAAACTAACTATATTATTAATTAGTCTAACATAACTAACTAATATAATCATTTGTTTATTATCCTAAGTGGGTTTATTCATGGACGAGTGAGATTGGCGAAGGGGTGAAGGAATGAAAGGTGAGGAACTGATAGGTGTAGCGTGGATGAAGGATGTAGCACGCCAGTGGAGGAGGCTTGATGCAATGGATGGATGACACATTGGGATAGGGCCCACTGGAAAAATCGCCTCATTCTGGACCACCCCCCCCACCGTTAAAGGAAGAATGATCTGGGGGGTCCGGAATCTCCTATAGATCGTCCATCTGCACGCCTCCATGACAACCATAGATATGTGCACACTTTTTAGTCACCATTCTGGACCCCCCCCCAACCGTTAAAAACAGAACAGATGACGGGGTCCGGAATCCACTGTCATTCGTTGATCTATGCACCGCTATATCGACCGTTGATCTAAGCACGTTCTTTATTCTCCACGCACGATTGCAATATATGAGGAAAAACTTAGGCTTAATGACTTTTTGAGGGTTTGGTGCACTGCTTCTCTTGAAAATAATTTGCAGAGATGAAATATTATTTGCCAACCTATACACCCAGAGTAAAAAATTTCCAGTCAACAGAGGATCCTATGAATTATAGGGTTATAACAATGGCTCCACCTGGGGATGGCAACTTCTTTCATGAGGTGTCAAGAACCACATATGTATGAACATGCAGACCGATGCTTTATCCATTGGGTTGATCCCAAAATCTTATTCTGCAACCTATACCTGTTTTGATCTTGCAACTGAAACCAAATCAAATGAACACTGCTGGAAAATAGATGCTCAGAATGCTGAGCTTATTCACATTCTCCTACCTACCCTATGCTACTGATAATTTTGTTAAATCAAATAATACAAAAATGCCAATGAAGCCAATCAAGTAGCTTCTAAGACTAGTGGACTGCTTGACTGCTCGTTAGCAAAGTGAAAAGCGAAACTTGACCTTTTGCCCATCGACTCAAAACTGCAAAGTGAAAAGGCCACTACTGAAAACGTGATTGATATTTACCATAGAGACCTCGACAATCTTGAAAAAAAAAAGTTCTGCCAGAGAAAGATTGAGGCTCTACAGTGAAAAAATTATCCATATAGGTAGCTACAGGATCAAGGTAGAAATGACATGTTCCTTGATTTTTGGATGGCATCTCTGGCACTGTATCTATGTTATCTTCATCCTCATGCATTTCCTAACATGGCTGCAACTTTTCGAATGGGTTTTGAAATGATGCTTCTGTTGAACACACCCCTGTAGCTAACTACCTAATCATGTCAATATCATAGCAATGTTTTATCCCATAGTTGGATGATGGAAAAAAACTTTGACAACACAAGTCATCCAACACATCTGATATTGGATCCTGTAGAAATTGAACTAACTGTTGCATTGGTTCCACTGAAACTTCTTGATTTTCTGTGTATTTATCCTTTAGCATATACTCAAGATTCGTTTTCAAAAACTGAAATGAGTTAAAGCATAATGGTACAGAGTTATTTTGTATTAACTCATAATTCGCCTCAGGCTTTAATCTTTCATCTGGAATTTGAAAATCAAAGTAGGTAAAGGGTTGCAACTCTGGATTTAGAACAACCTCCACATCAGCACTAGCATCTTCGCCTAGTTGATCATAACATCCTCCCTCTTTACCAATGCCGACTTGTTTACAATTCCTTCTCAAAAATTGAAAAGAAGAGAAACATAAGGGCAAAGATTTTTCCCTTACTCTGAAATTTTTTGTCTCTTCCTCATCACTGTCATGACTATTGTGCAAGGGATGATTGTCGTATCTAAACTGTAAATGATCTTCTTCCTACCAATGACATGCTATTGATTTCTTTGAACAGTCCACCTCTATTTCAGCCTCATGCTCATCATCATACTGATCACACTTGGGTGGACAATCCAAGTAAGGAATGTCGTCAAACATGCACATCATATCAGTTGGTTGTTCCTCTGCAAGTTGAGATGGAGCTTCATCATTGACTATGTTGTGAATTGAATACATGAAAGAATCGTTATCCAAACCATGGTACCAAGGATGAACAAAAAAATGTTTGGGAACAATGACCTTTTCTTTCTTTGAAATCATTGGAACATGGTGTCTTTGGGCAGCAAGCTCATCTTTCCTATTGATCCTCTGCATCATCTCTTCCATGGCACTGGCCAAAATCTCTAGTTTAGCTTCTGATGACTTCAGTTGCTCCATTTCTTTGTCCTTTAACTTTGACCTCTTGATCAGCAAGTTGGTATCCACATCAACTGCAATGCTCTGCATTTCTTCAAGGCTTGCGGTGTTCCTTTCTCTTAATTGGAATGCCATCTCAGGATCAAAGGCATATGGGAAATGCAATTTAGCTAAAGAAGGAGGTGGCCTTACATCCACAGGTATTGAATGATACACCTTATTGAACCTGGTTGAGAACTGTTGTACCGTCTCTCCATGCTTTCTTTTCAAGTGGTCATATTCATCTAGGATGAGGAAAATATTTCCCTTGATCACCCACCTATCTAAGAAAACTTGCATGAACTGCTGAAAATTTCTGATGCTTGTAGCTGGAAGGTTCTTAAACCAATATTTAACTTTACCTCCCAAAGACAGGGCAAACATTCTGATGCAAACATCATCATCTTCTACCTCGAAGAGGTCAAGAAAATCCTCAAGACTTTGGATATGATTTTCAACAGTAATATTGGCATTCTCTCCATCAAACCTAGGTAGATTATTGATGTAATTGACAGGGAGGTCATGGAGAAAAGGAGGCAAATCTAGAGGCTTGTATCGGTCTGGGAATTTTGCAAGAACATGAGATGAACCAAGGGGCTTACAACCATCCAGAGGTTTAGCAAGAGTAGGAGATAAAGCAGGAGGCTTATGTCTCACTAGGGTTTCTACAGGTGCATCCGAGACGTGCACAAGTGTATGAGTATGTTCATAATATACAATTGGGGATGTGATCTCTTGAGGCTCATCAATCAATAGGTGGTCAATGTAATCCTCAACAATATACCTTTGATCAGGCTTAGAATAAGACAAAACATAATTGCAGATAAAACCAAAGATGTCTTGAATGCAATTTGAGCTTGAGTACCTAGTCTTTCTAGGCTGCTTGGCCATGCTTTAGGTTCTTCCTCCAGTGGAGCCTTTGAATTTGGCACTGTCTGGAGCTGATTGGAGTTGCCAGGTGAATGATCTCAGACTTCTTGTGTCTGGTCACTGTCCACCATCAGTGATCAGATCTGGAGCTTTGAAGTGTACTACTGGGGAAAGTCCCCAGTGGAGTCGCCATCCTGTTAGCACTCTGTGATTTTCCCAAGCCTATGATGGCACTCACAGAGGCAACATCCAAACCACTTCAAGTCTTGGATCTATCCCTCCAAGACTCAGAGAGGGATCTCTCTGTCTGATATAACTTTGTTTTAATAGGTATTAGGCTAGTTATGCAAGTATGGGGTTGGGGTTTTTGAAATATTTAGATGAGGATATGGTTGACGAGTTTCTCAGATCACCATTGGGCTATGGGGTTTGTTTATAAGATAATGATCAAGTTAGATCTAGAGGTAAATGTCTCCACAGGGAAAGATAGTAACAGGTGTTGGATCGTCTTAAGCTTGAATGGTGTCGATTGAGGAAGAAATGGGGGAGGAAAACTGAGCAAATGAGCAGTTAAGAATGTTAGTCAACTGAGAGGGGGGGTGAATCAGTTGTCACTGTGCTTAAACAATTATGCTTCTTTTTAAAACTCTTTGAAGAAATACTGAATGATGATCACATAATACAAGGAAATAAACGCGGGCACTTTCAGCATCATTCACATATATGAGAAACATAGAGACAGATATTTCCCGAGGAAACCCATACATGGTAAAAACCTCTTTCTCTTTATATGATAAGTAATAGTTACATTGTTTACATTATCATACATATGAGAACCAACTCATAAGGAGGCTACAACCTTTGTTTTGCAAGCTGCAACTTGCTGAGAGCACCAACTCTCTGTTTTCTCTAGCACCCACTAGAAGGAAGCACCAACTCCCTGGTTTCTCTAGCACCAACTAGAAGGAAGCACCAACTCCCTGGTTTCTCTAGCACCAACTAGAAGGAAGCACCAACTCCTTGAGTGTTTCCAACAACAACTGGATGGAAGCACCAACTTCCAATCATACAGGCACCAACCTGTATAATAGAGAACAAGAGTTCTCCCTTGCACAACCCTGCCACCTTGGTTTCTCTGGCTGCAACCAGATGGAAGCTACAACTCCCTGTGTTCAAGCACCCACTTGAACTTATGAGGACAACTGATCTGTCAAGATTTTTCGAAATGACTTATGGTTGAGTTTTTTTATTTGCATGCATTAATTGACCATTGGGAAACTTAACGAAAGAGCGAGAAAAGAACATGAATTATACAACCATAGACATATATGCAAATCTGAAATGCAATGAAAAGCAACAAACCATAATACACAGGTTGATAACGGAGTTCGGCACAACTTTGCCTATGTCTCCGGGCCTTTTCTCTGTGAGGGAGGCTTCTTTATTTATTTTTGAAATCTTAATGGTACATCATTACAATGTTGAATGGCTTCCAGACTGATCTGGTCATGTTCGCCCAGATCTCTAGAATCTTGCACAACTTACGGCACACGAAACGGATGTCCGAAGCTCTCAGAAATCGTCCGACAACATCTCCTCCTCAACAGCTTCCCTGCCTCAAATTGGCTTTGACTTGGCTTTGCCTCAGCATCTCTGCTCTCCAAAACCGTCCAAAAGTTGTCCAAAAGCTCCCCCTTCGCCTCAAAATGGCCTTGGTTAAACAGTGTGAAAGTTGGTTGCTTATCCCCAACTTCCTCCCAAAAATTAGGCTCTAAAAATGCCCAATAACTCCCAAAAATGAGTTAATTACATTAAAATGGGGTTAATTAATCAAAAAGTGGTTATAAAACCCGCTTATAACTATATAATATGGTTAAATATTAGGCGCAACCCCCCAAAGGGAGCACTCTTGGTCATATTAACAGCCATATGGCCATGCACTAGCCGATAGGCTAAGCGCTGGCCCCCTCCGTATTGGCGCTAGCACCCGGTCACATGCGGCAACGTTTTAGAACCATGGCTGTTGGTTTAAACCACCCAAACGGTATATATTCCCCCACGCAAAATACATGTGATCACATATGCAATAACCATGGTTTAATAATTCAAACCGTGCGCCAACCGCTCTCCCGCCCTAGGGTCCTATCATGTGGTCATGTGCGCCGAGGGCTGGGGCTAAGCTCCGACCCTTTTTACTGACGGTCTATACACCATGCGAATTTAAATATAATCTCGCCCATTATATTAATAAGAACCAATGTGTGGCACAGTGGCCATGAGACTTTGTAAAGGCGTAAACACTTGGGGAGGTCCGGGGTTCGAATCCCCCGGGCCCCAAAAACTTTTGACATAGCCCTCATTGGCTAAACCTGAGGTGCCACATGGCAGCCCGTGATTGGGCCACGTGGCACCCAATCACTTGCCAATAAAATGCCACGTGTCAACATCCGATTGGTCCACGTGTCTGAACCGTACTACCACATCAGCTTCCATACCTTGCCATGTCACTTTCCATACACCCAGTCAGCACTACCACGTCATCCGCTGACGTCATCCATGTCACGTGTCACCCTTCTAGTGGTGACACGTGTCACTCCAGGATTGGTCCAAGTGTGCGCCAAAAATGCCAAATCATCCTGACACGTGTCACGCTCTGGAGCCACCATGTGTCCTATACAAAATCTTCCATGTGTCAGCGTATGAACCTTCCACGTGTCCTGTACGGACTGTACGGATAGGTACAGTCAGCATCCAAAATTTTGCCTGTTTGGCTTGGCAGACAGAATGCGATATCTTCTCCATACGGACTCCGTTTGACAAAAAAATTATACCACCAGAATCAGGAAGACGAACTGGATGCAATGGTGTTGGTTTCGTCAGATTCCAAGAACTTTCATTTTTGAGCATTTTTCATGCCCTGACAGGCTTCTGAATCCGATTTCGGATCACACCTCCCAACAATAAGACCTTTTGGTCCCCAAAAGGTTATTGAACACTCGACAAGCTCGGGATAAGCCACCCGACTTGCTCTTTGTCTATGAAAGATGATTACATCAGGGGAAGCAAAACACAATGAAGTTGAGACATCCACTTCTGGCAGAACCAAGTGACTGCTTTCTTTCCTTCATAGTGTTCGTATTGCTTTGCTGGTAATCCTTCCTCCTTTGTGGGTGCATGCAAAATCCTTTTGCCCTTCTTTGGAAAAATCTCTGGATTAAGCTTCCAACAACTAGCCTTTTGATTTCCACTCCTGTTACAAAACGTACAACAAGTTTTCGGCATCCAGACCTGCTTAACCTTCTCCTTCTTCCGTTGTGGACTTGAGCCTTTACGTCGTGTTTCCTTCTTGGACGACATAGGTTTCCTGTACAAAGTTTGTCTCTTCCAACACTTGGAAACACAATGCTTAGGTG
>ML786826.1:131918-188251 GCA_009831015.1 Picea engelmannii | reverse complement strand
TTTTAATTTTTAATATTATTATATTACATGTTTTGTTTTAAAGTTTTATGTATTTGTTTTATTTATGTTATATAGTTTTGTACGTTTTTGTTTGGTTTTTTGTTTTAAATGTTTATTCATATGTTTTGTTAATATATGTTTTTATTTTGTTTGTATTTTATTTAATGTTTGTTTTGTTTATTAGTTTTTGTAATTAGTTTTTTCTTTTATTTAATATTAGTTTAACAAAACAATATCCTAGTTAGTTAAACTAACTTATTTATTAATTAACCGATTAATTATTAACTAAACTAGCTTATTAAACTAACTATATTATTAATTAGTCTAACATAACTAACTAATATAATCGTTTGTTTATTATCCTAAGTGGGTTTATTCATGGACGGGTGAGATTGGCGAAGGGGTGAAGGAATGAAGGGTGAGGGACTGACAGGTGCAGCGTGGATGAAGGATGTAGCATGCCAGTGGAGGAGGCCTGATGCAATGGATGGATGACACATTGGGATAGGGCCCGCTGGAAAAATCGCCTCATTCCGGAACCCCTCCCCCCCCAACCGTTAATGGCAGAATGATCGGGGGGGATCCGTAATCACCTATAGACCGCCCATCTGCATGCCTCCATGACAATCGTAGATATGTGCGCACTTTTTAGTCACCATTCCGTACCCCCCCCCACCGTTAAAAATAGAACAGACGAGGGGGTCTGGAATCCACTGTCAGCCATTGATCTACGTGCCGCTAGATCGACCGTCGATCTAAGCGCGTGCTTTATTCTCCAGGCACGATTGCAATATATGGGGAAAAACTTAGGCTTAATGACTTTTTGAGGGTTTGGTGCACTGCTTCTCTTGAAAATAATTTGCAGAGATGAAAAATTATTTTCCAACCTATACACCCAGAGTGAAAAATTTCCAGTCAACAGATGATCCTATGAATTATAGGGTTATAACAGCATCCACAACATCAAGAAGGTTTAGTGTGTCAGAGTGGAGTACAGATCCAACATTCAAGGCTTTGGTACCCATCTCGGGTTCAATACTTAAATATTTGATCACTTGAGGCCTATAAGTGTTCTTGTTCATGAACTCAGAGAGGGGAATGGGAATATTCAATTTTTCTAGTTCTCCTTCAAGGCTGAAAAGAGAGGTGGTTTTGTTTAAACTCTGTACTTTTGATTTATCGGTAGAAACTTTGTGGATAGGAGCACCTGTTTTAATGGTTGATGAAACTTTTGTCTGACTTGTTCTCTTAATAATTTTTGTAGTTTTTTGTGCAAGAGATTCAACGTCATTACGCCCAAGGGATTTCCTTGGAGGATTGTTTCCTTGGATTACATAAGATAGATGATAAATTCAGACAACATATACTTTGTGTCTCTGAAGAAGAAACAACAACTCAAAATTAAAGGGCAAATAGGGTCTTTTATCTACAATAGCCGAGGTGTCGGGGAAGAAGCAGACAGGTTTCTGAAGGAAAAGGAACAATCAACGCCTATGGAAGTCATTCCATTGAGAGAAGTTCCACTCACAGGGGTAAGCACAACATCTGTAGCAGAAACCTCCACAGCAGAAATCCCCTCAACAACCAGGGATGATTTTAGGGGCTAAATTTCGCTCATGGGCTAATTTTCCATGTTTTTTCCAAAAATGATATTCGTTATTTTAAAAATGATTCGCCCAAATTCTATAGGATAAAATTATTTTACCTTAAAAATCGCCAAAAAATTATTAAAACTATATAAAATCCTTAGAAATTTGAATATTTTTACAAAAATATCGCCAATCATTTATAGTTGGCATATGAAGGATTAGTAATATTCACCAAGGTTTCTACATTTTAAAATAATTTTCCATCCTTAAAATCATCCCTGTCAGCAACTCCACTGACATCTCTAGAAACGATTGTGGAATTAGCTAAATCCATGGAGGAAATTGAATTTCAAGAGACAAAAATTAGCAGACTAAAAAAGGAGTTTGAGGATCTTCAACAGCTCAAGTCTTCTTACCAAACAAGCTAGTCCATGGAGAGGCAAACATCAAAGAAGCTCAAACAGGAATTGCAATAGCTTTGAAAGAAAATAGTGGGAAGAAAGACCCTTGCTGAGGCCAAGGAAAACATTTGGATGGATATCTCTAAATCCATAAATGAAATATGGCCTATGGTGCAAATCATGTTCGAGCAAAAAGAACTAGTACAGAGGAGCAGGCAGGCTATTAAGAAAATAAAAGGAGAGCTGGGAGAAATGCCACAAGAATCCACTGAGATCATTAGATTCCTAAATTTGAAAACCAAGGAAGAATTAGAGGACTTTAAAATTGAAGATAGGATGGAAACCATCCTCAAAGTCAAGAGGGTTCTGACCAAGAGAGGACTTATGCTGCAGTTGGAAGAGAAAGTCCAAACTATGGACGCAGGAGTTCAAATATTTTTCAGTAAGATCGAAGCTCTACAGAAGAAAAGTCTCTTGGACTTAATGGTCTTAAATGATAAGTTAATGACCCTTCCTGATTATAAACAGAAGCTAGCCACAGTGGCCAAAGATAGTTCAAAATGTTCGGGAATACAGGGCAGCATAACAAGCAAGGCATTCATAGAAACTTTGCAGCCAAACATCAGCATACAGCACGAGATCCGGTATATTTTCATCATCAGGCCAAACGTTTCCAGGTACATAGAGATGGATGAAATATACCGAACATTACTCAAAGTCATTATTCCCAGTCAACTAAGATGGGAAGAGCTATGCAATTTGATGGAGTAGGAGATGAGGTGTCCAAGTCTAGTCAGCAATTAGATCAGACAAAGTCGTGCAGATGACTCACCAACAGCCTTCCCCAAAATCATATTGAAGAATTCAATACATCATTAACAGTCCCTAAAGTTTGGTATATTTTTGAGTTAGTTAGTTAAATTTAGAATCTGCCACATCCTAATCATTAATGACAGGGTCGCTGTAACTTTTATTATAAATATTTCCAACTTAGAAGTATTGAGGGTTGTTGTTGATCTTTACGCATGAGCAAGCTCTAGTTGCTATAATTTGTATCAAGAATTTATTCCAGTAATACAAAGAAGTTTCACAGGATTCCTGCGTGTCAATTGTTGGTGAAGTTCCCTCTGTCTGCGTACACGTTTTTCCTTCTCAGTTATCATATTGTCTTTCTAAATATAATCTTTAAAGTAAGTTAAAGCTGCATAATTTACAATTGTGTACTTTGTTCTTAATCTTTTATAGATTTAAATGTTTTTCCTCTGATGTTATAAAAAAGAAATTCTTAAATGCTTTTTTGTTTTAACTGATATCTCACCTTTTCAGCAATACACCATTTCTATTCCTAAAGAATCCAACATTACCACTATATCACCCCGTGAAATGAATATTGTAAAGGTTGTCTCTAACTTCTATCTTTTAAAAATAGACCCCATAGCCCAATGGAAGCGTAAGTGATATTCATCCATTTCATTCAAAAACAATACAAACAACTCAGTTATATTCTTTCTAAGTAGCCTAAAATCTTGAAAACTCAAACAAATCTAAAACTCACAGAGAGATCCCTCTCTGAAACTCATATGGATAGCTTCTAGTTTTGAAGCGGTTGGTTAAGGTTACATCTGATAAGTTTCTTCTTACCTCATAACAACCTCTAGGAATTTGTAGAGTGATAACAGGGGGAAAACGTGGATCGTGGAAAATTGGGTTGTTGAGTAATCTCGACAAGTCTCGAAGATGTAGTGTTGCCATAAACGATATTTTAGGTTGATTACTATGTACAAGAAAAGAGGGTCCTAAAGTTTGAATGACACCAGGTTTTTAGGAAAAGTTGGACTGTTGGCCAGGGTTCTGGTAGAAACTGTGGCCTTGACCAGAATACGGAAATTGATTTTGTTGGGGTATCATTAGCTGACTCCCATAATTGGACAACATGGCTTGCACGGGGATTTCTCCCTACATTTTGGTCCAATGATTTTGGAAGGGAATGCCCCCAACCAATCTACCAGGCCTAGGTACAGAACCCTACTCGGAGTTCCATTGAGCATGGAAGAGGTTTCCCCCGACTGACATCCCTGGCGAGGGAACTGAGCCTAGCCAAGGATTCCAAAGACCTTGAGTGGAGAAAAATCCATTCGTTGCCCCTTGTGAAGGAATAGTACCCTACACAGAGTTCTGTTTCCCACAACCGAGGTTTCCACCCATCGAGACAACAAATGAAGAAAAAGCGTTGTCCCCAAACACACCGAAAAAAGAGAATGACATAGATCCCACTGGTTTTTTGTAAGATGAAGGTCCTAAAATCCCCGCTCAAAAACATCCATAATTAGCATTGGGCCAAATTGGTTGTTGGAAAGAACTATCAAGCAAGGGGAACATAGGAGTTATATGACCCCCACCATAAGGGATATCATTAAAGGGGACTGAAGCACCCCTGACGAACCCTTGCACAGGAGCGTTTGAGCTCCCTACCTTGAGACCCATGGTCTGTAAGGTGGAGTATGTAAGAACCAAGTTCAAATCAAAGCCATACATCTCATACGAGAATGGAGGGCCTGTCGTACTCTTAGTAAACGGGGAGGTGGTTAACGTCGATAATAGTATTAGACCATTTCCTAAGGTAGAGGGAGTCGAGACCACTGTGGAATAGACTGGAAAAGGTGGGAGAGGAGGTAAGATGTCCCATGTATTTGTATCCTTAATAGGAGTATGAGGACTCTTGGATGAAGTAGAAACATTTTCTTACATTGTTGCTTGTAAAACTAACTGCCGCTCAGAAGGTGTCACCTAAGGAGGGACAACTTGTATCAAGATCAAAGTTGACAAGTCAGTGATTGGAGGGTTGGGTGACCTAAGAGATTTTGCCTCAAGTTCAGAAACAGTACATTCCTCCAGAGTCAAATAGTCTCCTCATGGAGCGAGATCGGGCACAGTTTCCTGTGCCCCAGACGCTTCGAATGATTCTTGTTGTTCAAGTCTTAGCCGTAATAGTGGAGGAGGTGGATCCAATGGAACTGGAGACATGCCTTGAAGACTTCATGATCGACAGATCTTTTGATCTTCCACCTTATGAAATGATCAACCGACACAATAAGGCTTAACTAGCGTTTAAACACCAAGCACACACTAAAAATTTCCTATAGACAAATCAAGTAGTCTACTATCTCGTAGGAATGACAGTTATGCCAATCAACACTAGAGAAACTAACCGGTGAAAGTGAAACTCTAACACAGAAGAACCCTCTAGGTATACTCTGCAAAGCGTGATTCGAAATCTACCCTGGGTACCGTGGTATACCGCCGAAGTCACTCGTGTAAGTCCCTAGAATATGGAAAACTAAGTTTCCAGCTCGTAGTCAATCATTAGGAGGGTGCAATCGACATTCGTGTGGATCGCAATGAATAGGATAACAAGTCTAAAATCTATCAAGGGTATCGAGAGAAAATGGTATAGAAGAAAACAAAGGATCTTAAAAAGATTTGAGGTCCAAGAATCTCCACAAGAAAATGCACTCGATATTACTCCCAAGATATATCCTCAATATGCGTTCCCCACTACATTTAGTCCATCTTTGGAGGGGTTATATTCATTGCCTTTCCTTGCATGACCTCGTGTTTATCCCATGTATTAAAGGGGTGTGTAGGATAAATTTTATGACATTGTACTTAAAAACTCCCTAAATCAGACTCCAATGTTTGATTTAATAGCCTTGAAGAGTTTCATCTCCAACCTAATTCAACGACCTAACCCTAAACTAGTTGGTTGAACCTAAAAACATAAAAAGTCTAGTTTATTTTAGATTAGGCATTATTTTTAAAGGATTGATTTACTCATGGGATATGGTAGTGAAACTAATGGTGTTATAAGAGACAAAAAGGAGGAGAAAATTAAATCACTTGAAAGAACATTACCTCAAATTAAAAATAAAATGTTTATAACTAACTCTTTGTTACTCAACTTTTCTTAACTAACTTTTCAAGATATTGTAAATAAAATCTAAAACCTACTTTCACTTGACTACAAGCTACTTATGTTTCAAGAAATCAAGAAAGATCTTGAAAAATAGACTCTTTTTTCCTCTTTCCAAACAACCAACTCTAACTACTTTACCAAACTGAAATGAAAATATATTTTTTAATTTCTTTAAAAAGAAAACCTGAAATAAATTTTTTTGTTTTTTCAAAGAAAGTAAAAAGGATACAAATATTGAAACAAATATAGAAAAAAACTTTAGCCTACTTTGGATCGCAGGGAATCAATCAAGAAACCAATAAGGCAAACCTACAATTCAACAATTTTCTTAAAACCATTTTTAAAAGTAAACACAAGAAAATCAAGAAATACAAGTAAAGTGAACTCTAAACCCAAGATATGGCTGTAAAGAAAGACTCTGGACTGATCCAAAAAAACACTTAGAGGTGTAAACTTCAATCAGTAAAGACGCAAACTCTCTCTTTTTCAAAACATTTGTTGAAACAAGGAAGTGATTTGTTTCATCAGTAACCTGTGTATGTACTTAGGTTGTTTACTGAGAAGAGTGTGTATGTATGTGGGATGACTCAAGACAAGGTGCATACACCTCTATATATTTCCAAAAAAAAGAAAAGATCAGGAAATCTTACAGGCAGGGACAACTGGTATTGCACCTGAAGGTGACCAAAATCCCTTGACAGACTTAGAAAACTCAAAATAAATTTGACAGGAAAACAAACCAATCAAACAACCCAAAATCCCCTAAAAAAACCTATAAGTCCCCAGTATGGTCACGAGTTCTAATAGAGGGGAAAACCCCCCTTTAACTACACCAGGGTTCAAGATGTAGACAGAGAGAATAATTTTCTGAAAACTAATCCATTCTCTATACTACCCCAAACATACCAAAACTAATATAAATAAATGAAACAAAGAAGAGATCGGGTAACTATACCTTTGATCCCATGTCTAGTGATGACCTCCTCATGCTTGGAAGTTCCACTTACTGCACGTCTCCTCCTAGGGATGACCTGCATCCAGAGATAGGAAAACAAGGAACTACAAGCATGCTATTCTATATATAAGTTGTGGTTAGATGTAACATGTCAAGTATAAATCAATAAAGCTACTCAAGACACCATCATTTGGGATAGGAAAATGTGATTCTTTTATTCATAATACAAATATTATACCTTACAATCTGAGTTGACCACCATTCCATGAACTTGGTATGATGTCCTCTTTAACATGCTCCAAGTGCACCTTGTATGGAATTCTTCTCTCAACCTTCTGATCTCTTGTATGGAAGGGAATGGGTTAGATGGAGGAAGAAAGGGTTGATTAGGGAATGTTGAGACAATTTCTCATAAAAGGAAGCAACATCCTGGGCAAAGAGGGGAAGTGAAATTGGGTAGAGTTTCACTATTCTTATGATTAGATTAGAAATGAGACCCCAACACCTCCTTTTATATTCCAAAATGTTATTTGGTTGGGTGATGATATATAGCAGGTGGATTAGTTGGGAAACCTCTAATAGCTCGTGAATTTCAACGAATTCCTTGCAACTTTTGCAAGTATACGCAGGTTGTAATGGTGCAACATGCATATTTACGTGGGGTATAGTGGTGCAACAAGCGTATGTACACAGGATCTAATGGTGCAGGGCACGTACATTTTCCAAAAAATGGTTTTTTAAGAAGAGCTTCTCAACAATGTTTTGAAAAAATATGAAAGTAAGAGGGCCAAGGCCATGTATGCATGAGTAGGGAATTTTAGGGATATAACATTGCATTACCTATGATTCCCTTATCTCCTCCTCACTTCACTATGTTTCCGTCAATTAAATGAAGACTGGTAGACTAGTTAACTCAACTAGGTGTCAGTTCTTTCCCGCAACTGCCTGAGAGACTTGAATAGGTGGAAGTTCACTCCTGTAACTTCTGGTGTGTGTGTCAGATCGCTCTATACCACCACTATGGTGCATTGTATTCACCTCCAGTGTGCATTTCTTTAGTTATCCCAAGTATATAATGTGTAAATTTTTCATTATTCGTTACGGTTAATGAAAATTCTTCTATTGTTTCTCTCTTGCTTCTTCTTTCTCAATTTCTCTCTACAAATGTGTGTGGTATTTTCTATATAGATCTATACTGTGAATTTTAAACACATTTACATGCTATAATAACCGACATACTTCTAAGAAAAATCGACACCAATTATTTTTGCAGGTACCAAAGATTGAAGACAACTGAAAAATGGAATTCCCAAAAGAATTCATTCTTACACCTTACAATTAATTTGCATGGAAGGAGAGGATAATCATGCATCTCCAAACCAGAGGATTGTACAATTTAACCTTGAATATAGAGACAAAACTGACATCATCCATACAAAAATCCAAGTATCTAAACTGAATGGATGAAGCATTCAGAACAATATGTAGTCTCATTTCTCCCAGTCTCCTTTTTCACATATCTTTATGTAAAACTCCCAATGAATCCTAGACCACATTGGAATGGATATCTGGAAAATAGGATGACATGAGGGGACACATGCTTAAGGTGTAATTTCTCACATTGGATCCAAAAATCTTTGATAATCTCCAATATTTCTTTACAAAATACAAGGATTTACTGTCACAACTCAAAGCTTGCGCGGTTGATAAATCTAAGGAGGAGAAACAAATGGTTCTCACCATTCTCTCTGAACTTGGTCCTAAAATATATGTGTTTGTATCCACATTCCATTCAGTAAAATTCACCTATGGAGCCACCTGGAATATTTCTTCTCTTGAGGAATTTATCGAATTCCTGACACAAGTGAAAACCAAGCTCATCAACATGGGAAAAATCAAATGCCCAAAGGCACATGCACTTACTCTTCAATATGGAAGCCATACATATAAAAAATATACACATAAATACAAAATGAAATATCATGCAAATACGAAGAAGGAAGGGTACTCAAAATCCTTCACCGATGCCTCCAGATCTAAAAGTGGAAAGGGAAGAAAAGGGGAGAAATGCGCATACTGTCATAAAGGATTCCATCCAGAATCTGCATGTATGCAAAAAAAATAGATCTAATGACTCAAATACTTCAGAAAAATAACCTTGGATATTACATCCCCAAGGGTGCTCAGAAGAAGAAGCTAGAAGATCATAATCCCAAGAAAGACAATTCTATCCATGCCTTGATTTCCATCAACTCCTCTCCCGATGCTTGGATCATAGATTCAGGACCATCACATCACATGGTTGCCACCAAATTTATCTAATATTCATTGGATGCATACAAAGGTCCCCATATCTTGATGGGGAACAACTCTTCAGTCGAGGTTGTTGGCAAAGGAAGGATTGAACTCATCAACAAAAGCTTCGAGAATGTGTTGCACGTTCTCAAAATTTCCGTCAATCTTCTCTCCGTGTATCAGGTGATGAATTCCAAAACTAGAAAGAAATTCATATTCACACCTAATGCAGTGGACATCTATGACATGAAAACCAATTCTAGCATTGTTACCGATGAGGCCAATCATCAATCTAGATTGTATACATTTTCTGAATTTATTGAACCGAATTCTGCTTTACTGCTTACCCATGCTGATGTAAGTAGTAGGATATGGCACATAAAGTTCAGGCATTTTAATTTCATATATATTCCACAAATTAGCAAGAAAATATTGGTTGTTGGTCTACTAGACATCTATTTCTGCAAAGGAATCTTTGAGCAATGTGTTCTTGGAAAATATCCTCAAGAGAAATTTGACAAAGGAAAGACTCAAAGAGCTTCCTCTCCTTTATATCTGATGTATAGTGACCTCATGTGTCCTTTTACACATCCCTCAATCAGCAAAGAGAGGTTTTTTCTCATTTTTGTTGATGATTTCTCACGTTTCACATGGATTTACTTTCTGAGGAAAAAATCTAAGGTCTTTCAACACCTCAAAGATTTCAAATCCCTTGTTGAGACACAGTTCAGAAAGAAAATCAAAATCCTCCGAAATTATAACGGGGAAAAGTATGTAAATCACGAGATCCATAATATCTGTTGTGAAGCAAGGATTCAGTTGCAACACACAATTCCCTATAATCCACAGCAAAACGAAGTTTCTAAGAGGAAAAACAGATCTCTAAAAGAGATGGCATATTGCATTCTACATGCAAAGTCACTACCATAGAGACTATGGGTCGAAGCAGTTAATTTTGCAACCTACATCCAAAAAATATCTCCCCATAGATATGTCAAGGATAATACCCCATACGAGGCTTGGAGCAGCCTCAAATCGGAAGTGACCCACTTTCTCATTTTCAGTTCACGTGCATGGGCTCAGATTCCCTCTGAAAAGAGGAAAGAAATTGATCCACAGAGAACATAGTGTATCTTTGTTGGATACCTCGAAAGTGTGAAGGGATATAAACTTATTTATCTTTCCTCAGACCAAATCATCATTGAGAAAAGTGTCCAATTCGAGGAAATTGTCTCTCATGTACCTCAACAACTGCATGCAAAACCTTCATTATTTCACATGTTCGAGATGATGAGCATGCACATGCTGACTGTTCTTCAAATGAGAGTTCTAGTTCATAGGATTCAGATGATCTAGATATAGATTCAGTACAATCAGATGTAGAGTCAGAGAATCTAGATGCATATGCAGAGCCAGAGCATAGGTCTAAGTTGGCACATATTCAAACTCTAAAGTAGTGAGAAGGAGGAAGGTGGAATTTTGGTGTACTTGCCATGGAAAGGTTAAACATCTCTATGCGACATCGTAGATCGATTCGTTCCCATCAAATGTCATCTATTGGATGCCATAAGCATTGCCCCCCCCTCTAACGAGACCTTTGGTGTGGTGCCCCTATAACAATTAGACGTGCAAGTATAATTAGTCTATTCCGAGTGCCAGAGAATTATTCAAGAAAATAGTGCCTACACTTTATTGAAGGAGATCTGCTCCCAGCCAATGATTTTATTGTGCCAATTAAAGTCTACTTATAAAATGTAGCTAATGGAGCAAGTTTTGCTAAACACTTATGTCAGGAAACCCTATGAATCAGAAGGAGAACAAAAAAAAACAAGAGTGTCCTTGTGCCAGTAGTAGGGATCCACTTACCGTCTCTTTTCAAAGCTGGTCTTCTCATTCTTTACTGTGTAGAGAGACTCATGCTGAGAGGGGATGACGATGGAAAAAAAAGAAGAAGAATGAAAGGTCTCTTAACGAACAAGAGGGATTGAAAAAAGAGCGTGACTACTCTTTAGGATGAAGGAGGAGTACAATTCCCTCCTCGAGAACCATACTTGGGATCCCCTTCCTTCTGGAAGAAAACTTGTCAAATGCAGATGGGTCTATAAGACCAAGAGCACAATGGATGGACATATTAACAAATAAAAATCCATGCTTGTTGCCAAAGGATTTCAGTAGGTGCATGGCATTGATTATGATTAGACCTTCGCTCTAATAGAGAAGATGGATTCCATACGTTTGGTACTTTCCATTGCGACAACCAAGGGATGGGAAGTCCATCAGATGTGATCACAACACTAGAAGAGTGTTACTCTCTTTTCCTATTATTGTATTTCTTACTTTTTTGTTTCAGGAAGGTCACAAGTGATAGCTCTAAAGGATCTACTCTGACGATTATTCTTTCTGTTTCTTTATAATTATTATAAAGAGTATTATTCTTATATGTCTTTTCTCCCTTGTTGTTCTTGTTCTTGGTAGGTCACAGGTGATAACCCTGAGGAAGCTATAGTGACAGTTGTAGGGGGAAACATATTATATGAAACGTGAAGAAAACTATCCAAGTTGTATACATGACCCTATACATCCATGTACCAAAGAAGATAAAGAAGAATATACTTTTGAGATACAAATTATCTCATATGGAGATGTATTATAAGGAGCAGAAGGCTCCAAAGATGATTCAACATTAGACTAGAACTCATAGTAGACCAGGTCAATGGATAATGAATCCACTTTGACATAAAGAATAATTCATTTGAATTCTCACTCAAATTTTCATATTAAGACTTGGTATTTAACACCAAGTATATCTTGTAGAGACTATGACGTTTTTAGACTAAGAGGAAATCAAGACTCAGAGTAATATTGATCTCAGAAAGGATCAGATGGGAAAAGGAGACATCTTCCAGGACTGATAGACATATTCCATTAGTTGATAAGACTAGATCGTAGCTTCATATACCTCTAGGAGACATGAAATATATTGAGAAGATTTCAATAACATAGGAGGAAGCTAGTCAAAAGGATTGGGATATGGATTTTTCCTTAAGACCAGAAGGGAAGTCAATGGTGACTTCCAAGATTCATCTAATAGATCAATCATGTTGTATATAATAGTATAGATATTTACAAAGACTAATTTTTTTCCAGAGGATTCTCCTAGCAAGAGGGAGAAGACTATGACAAGACACTTTCTCTAGTAATCAGAAGAAGTATGTATAGAACATATATGATTCATTAAAATAAGCCAACACAATATGAGATTCATAGGGAGAAGGTATGCAAATATTTCTATTTGAGATTGAATTGTATCCACTGCCATTTGGTTTTGTACATGAGTTGGGCCATGGATACATGATTACAATACAATATTGAGTTACCTCCAGAGAAAGATGATAAGCTACCCTTGGTTTCAATTATTAATCCACTCTCAGTTTCAAATGAAGATGTTATCATGATAGAGTAGAGGAGTTACTCTCAGATTTCAACAGCCACAGTGAGAATGGAGAATTCATTCTTAGCTTCATATTATTTGCAGGTGAAAAGAGATTACAAGACATAATCTCAAGCAATGAGATAGATAGTGCTTTGTAGAAATAACATAGAGCTAGCACATGATTTTGCAGATTAAGTTGGAAATCAACAAGTGTACCAAGTTGGTACATTGTGATGTGAACATTTAGTTTCAAAGTACAGGACATGAAGACTCATGTTTTCAAGTTGAAGCAAGCTCTAGGATCTTGGAGAATAAAATCTCATCATAGATTGCAAAATTAGGAATCTTGTTGGAAAATTTGAGATGAAATACCTAGGCCTGATGCATTATTTATTAGGTCTTGAAGTTTGGCAGAACTAAGAGAAGAGCTTCCTTAACCAAGGGAAGTATGCAGTTGAAATACTAAATAAGTTTGACATGTTGGAATGTAAATCCATGGCCACACCCATGGAGATGAATTTGAAGCTCTTGGTTGATACTTCGTCAGAGTTGGTTGATGTTACTCTATACAGACACATTATTGGTTCATTGATGTATATGAAGAATACCAAGCCAGATATATGCTTTGATGTGAAAAACTTGAGTCAGTATCTGGTAGATCGCATACATGTTCACCTTTAGCTGCAAAGCATGTGATGAGATACCTTAAGGGTATGTTGGATTATGGTCTCTGTTATATTGGAGATTGTGACTTCATATTGTGTGGCTATACTGATTTAGTTTGGGATGGAAGTGCTTCAGAAAAAAACAAAATCACTTTGGGATATTGTTTCAGCTTGGGGTCAACCATAACTTCATGGAAAAGTAGGATGCAATCCAGTATTTCTCTCAGCATGACATAAGTGGAATACATTGCAACATGTTCCATCAGTTGTGAATCCATATGGCTTCAAAAGTTGTTGATAGGTCTATTCGATTTGGAGATGGAATCCACCGTGATTCTATGTGACAACTAGAGTTGTATAAAGATGACAAAGAACCTAGTGTTCCATGATAAGTCGAATCACATAGATATTCAATATCACTACATTTGTCATATGGTGCAGAGGGGAGCTTCAAAGCTCCAATATGTTGGCATAGATGAGAAGGTTGCATATGTGTTGACAAAGTCTCTGTCTCGTGTGAATTTTTAGTACTTCCAAGACAAGCTTGGTGTTTTTTGAAAGGACTTCCCTCGAAAGGGGGAGTGATGCTAATGATACTATGGTATCCTTACCAATAGTGAGTAGATCCATTAGGATTTTATATCCTAGTGGATTGATCATCCCTGGGCAGATCCTAAAGGTTTGGTAAGGATGGTTTGTTAGAGTACTTGTGCATGTATATGCTAGTTGTGGTTAGTAGTGATATCTTTGTAAGTATTTTATATCTTAGGGAATCTTATGATTCTTGGGAATATTCTGAAGGTCTGGTAAGGACGGTCTGTTAGAGTACCATGTGGTATATTTTTAGGATTTTATATCCTAGGGAATCGTGTGATTCCTGGGATGATCCCGAAGGTCCGGTAAGGACAGTATCTCAGTGTACCACAAAATCTTGTTGTTGCACCTACCTCATTATGTTGCCATATGTTGATGATGTTATACCAACCTCGTGTTGTTGATGATGTTATACCAACCTCATGTTGGTGATATTGTTGTTTCAACCTTGTGCTGATGATGTTGGTGTTTCAACCTCCTGTTGATGATGTTTTTATTTCAACCTCGTGTTGTTGATGATGTTGTTTCAGCCTCGTTATTTTGATGATGTTGATTTAGTCTTGTGTTTTTGACGATCTTGTACCAACCTCGTGCTATTGATGAGGTTGTACCAACCTAGTGTTGGTGATATTGTTGTTCTAGATTCATGCTATTGATGTTGATGTTTCAACTTCATGTTGATGATGATGATTATGATGATGCTACTCCAGCTTCATGCTCTGAACAATGATGATGTTGATGATGAGAATTTTTTTTGATGATTTATATATGTGCCAGTCAGTGTTCCATATGATGATGATGATGCTTCCCTCTTCTTCTCTCGATGATGTTTTATTGGGTCACGTCAATAGAATTCCCTTCTTGTTAAGGAGGAGTGTTTAAATATTGTAACTTCGAATAATATTCTAATTATATTTGAGTTATTATCTTATAAATCAAATCCATTTTTGTGGATTGATCATGCTGGGTCTTGTATAAGATCAAATGATTCCCTTTTGTTCATTGGTCAAACCATATTTATATGGTGGTATTTGTAAAGCCATCCCCTAGTGTTTATAAAGTGGTTTTAACCACTTCTAGAAGACGTCATCCCTACTAAGTGAAGAGACATATCCCCAACACCTCCTCAACTAGTATTTATATGTGAGGATGGCGCCTCACTTGTTTAGGCACACTCTCTCATACAATGCACATATATTGAAGGATGTTGCAGTTGCAGGAGGAAGGATAAGATAGGTGCATGCTCAGTCTTAATTTATTCTTGGTGTTTTGGTGTTAGTCTTGGTATTGTATTGGGAATCTATTATTGACAAAGTTTTTGTTGGGTTTTCTCCCCCATGAGGGTTTCCTAAGATAAAATGTTACATACCTTGTGATTTTGTTTCTTTCAGTGATCCTCTTTATGCTATTGTTTTGGAAATGCATTGGCGTTTCATGTAATTTGGAAACAACCTAATAGCAATAGTAAAAACTTAACAAATAGTTCATGAAAACTCAAACATGTTAGCACAATAATATTACATAAATCGTCTCAAATACTTGAAGAAGAGAACTATAACATCATCCCTGCTCTCATAAGAAATGAAAACAACATAAGGATTCTAAATACTAAGCACATAAATAGTTCACATGATCAATACCCATAAAACTCAAACCGCAAATACCAATGTAGAATAGTCCCACAAGCATTTGCAAACAATTATGACTTCTGAAATGCCTTCTGCTCTTCATTACTTAGAAATAATAGTACAATCTTTTGTTACAAAGGGGAAAAGTGCTTTCTCTGTGCTATGAGTTCTCTTTTATAAGACAAGAGAGAGAATTTTCAATTCTCATGAATGTTCATTTCATTTTCCTTATGTTTATTTTCTCACATTTCGAAAATAGACATGTGAATATTACAAAGAGAAACTGAATAGACTCATGAGTGATCATTTTCTCCCTAAGGTAGTTTACAAATGATGTCTGTTAAAAACAATCATGGACTATATCCATTGGCGTTATCTTCTGTTCCTCGAACATTTCTTAGTGTTCATATATTTGGCTTACTGAATAATATAATTTTTTCTTATTCAACTCTGTCTCAACTTTCCGTTGAGCTATTGTTGGCTCAATTTTGTTGTTTGTAGCTCTAGATATAATAGTTTGAAGTCTTCATAGCTTCTTCTTCAATCAAATTCAAGTTTCTTTGGTGTTTTTCATTTTTGGACCTTTTCTTCTCTTAATATACTAGCACTTACTATCCCATCCTTTTCTTCTCTCATATATATTTCCATCGAGCTCTCCTGGGCCTGATTTCGTCTCTCGCAGCTCCATATATGATTGCTTGAAGTGGGTATAGATAATTTCCCCCCCAAATATGTGGTCTATTGTTTCTTCATTTTATAGCATATTATTTCACTTGTTTGTCTTGGAGACCTATACCACTACCTTACTTTGTCTGACACCTTTCCAACATGCTATCATGAGCCCCATTCCAGCACCTATAGCAAAGGTTATGGTCATTTAAAAATCGGTGTTCAGGAATCTTTGATCATACATGTGATTTGATATGGTTCATTGATCTTCATCCATTGTAGCTTTGGAAAAAAATAATGTTTTCAATAAGGATGAATGAAAACCATTGATTCGATGGGGAGAGTAAATATTGGTCCTTCGTTGGAGTGGTTTAGGACAAGGTGATGACAAGACTTCGATGGGAAGGATTTTATATATCAATAGGAGTCATTGATATATCAGGGAGGTGAGGCAAAGAAACATGATCGTTGATTGAGGTGTGTGATCGCTTATAATATTAATTGTTGGTCAGATCGAGGGGAGAGAAAAATCAACCATACATCTGGGTGGGTATTTCCTAGGTGAGTTCGAGAGGGAAGGTGATGTTGTGTTGATGAGGATGATGTCAACCAATGTGTAGTGGATAGGTGTTAGCACCTAGAGGGGGATTCCAAGTTCTTTGAGATGACATGTACACCATGTAAGTCCAGGTGGGAGTTCCACATGTCGAGTGGTGATGGTGCTATGTTTCAAGGTGAATGGCACTTTGGGGGAGCAAAAGGTGACATGGCATGAGTGCCACGTGTCAAGCCAGGTGGTGAAGTTGGGTAGGGCCATGTGTCCAAGGTTCCAACTACGTTTCCTTGTGGGGTTCCCTCTTAAATGAGGCTAATATGGGAGAAAGATGTCATCAAGGAATGGATGAAAACATGTCCATAGGATGATATTTTGAAAACCGTAATTGATGGAAGTGTATTAGAGTGATAAAGGGTGAAAAATTGAAGTTGTGGTCTTTAGATTCATTTCTATCAGAGGAGACATGATGAAAAATAAATTTGTGCTTCGATATAGAGGTATTGAAGTATATTCCTTCCCATCCTTGATTTATGTGTCGATAGTGTAATGTGTTCATGCATTAAATATGCATTGTCGGACCTCCTTACTTGGTTCTCAACATATTTAGGGAGTCAAATGACCCAAAATGAAATGGGATCAGATAATTTTCCATCCTCGAGAGATGTGTTATTCAAAATATGGAGAACTAAGTTAGTAGGATAAAAGGTAATGTACAACAAACCATGGACTAATCAATGTTTGTGATGTCATGGATTGTCACGGTGTAAGAATTGTTTTTTGACCCTTTATTGGATAAGTCAAGGTTCCTTGTGATGACATGTATGCCTATGTCAGTCCACGTGTCAAACCAATAATAGATCCACATGTCATACGAATGAGGTGCCACATGTTAGGGTGATTTAGAGCTTTGAGACCGGGGTTTTTGTTGAATTTTGTTGCCACATGTCATTCGAGGTGGTAGGTCATGAGTAGGGACATGTGTACAAGGTGCCAACTTGGATATCACATGGGGGGTCTCACTTAGACTATCCTAAGAAGGGATTGACATAATGATGAGGAGGGGTGGGCCATCATGGTAGTTGATGTGTTCAGAAGATGTTATGTGGTGAAGAGTTATTGGTTGATGGGATGAGAAAGGGTCACACTGGGTGAGGAGGTCCTTTGGGATTTCATATTAAATCCTTTCCATCAAACCTACAAGCTGAAATATTTCATCCATACATCAAAGGGGGGAGGCTGAAGTGAGTTGTGGTTCAGAGGGGGGTGGACTCCGAAGAAAGGTATGCCAAGGGATAACCTGGGTCATTTGTCATAGGGTGTCCATGAAAAAATTAGGGTCATCAATCTATAGGAGAAGAATAATATTGACAATAGACAATTTAGGATGGTGAGGAGTCTGTTTAGGTGGTCATAGAGACTAGGATGTAAACGTGGAAATTCAGTAAATGAGGGTGAGTTAACTTTCTACTGACTTAGTGGAACCAATGGGATTAGGGCCATTGATTGTCAATGTTTGAGATATATTGGATCTCTAATCTTTGGGGAATGGAGCTAGAGCGATTGAAATCCAGGAGTGAATGGAGCTTCGACAATAAAGGAGGATAGGTGGCGGGTTGTTGGATTACGGAGAAGGGGGGTGAATTAGTAATAGACAAATTTAATCATTTTTAACCATAAAATGCAAGTGTTATATCATTGTAGAATTATCATCCAATAGTTTCAAAGTAAATAAACAATGAAAAAATGAGTAATCATACACATACACAGTACACCAATGTTTTTAAGTGGAAACCCAAATCAGGATAAAACCACAAAATGTTTTTTCTTATATGTATTTAAGAATTACATTCATTGGAAGCACCAACTTCCTTTTTTTTCCAGCTGCAACTGGAAGGAGGCTCCAACCCCCTAGTTTCTCAAGCTACAACCTGAGTGAATATCCAACTCCCCAATTCTCTAGCTACAACCAAAAGGAGGCTACAACCCTCTATGTTCTCCAACTACAACCGTAATGTTTCTACAACCACCCGTCCTTGCCCCGTCCAAAGGCCCTGTCATAAAAGTAGAATGATGGAACCACTGTCACACTATCACTGTGAGATATATCGTTGTAAACCTATACCAATCAACTTGTACCAAACAACCTGTAACAACCTATACCAAACAACCTGTAATCAACATGTACCATAAACAAGTGCATCAACTGTGCTCCAACCTGTACCTCAACCTGTACCATCAACGATTGCATAAACCATGCATCAAATATGTACCAGTCATGCATCAAATACACATAAATTAGGACTCATCAAGATGTACCAACATCATCAACTATACACCTCATGTATGTGACAACTCATCAACTACTTGTCTCAACCATGTACCCAACATGTACCTCAAACAAAATCCCTCATCAATTTCATCACCCAAATCTGATTTGTAACTCTGTAATAGAGCTGGTGTATATGATAACATACCTGAAAACCTTCCTTAACTTTAACAACAAGACACTATCATTTTCATCAAAATTTACTTTAGTCTCATATGAGTAATTTTGGATTAGTCAACAACCCTAACTTGAAATAATCATAACTATGTACCTATAATGAATAAATATATGAAAATAGTACAGAATTTTATTCAGTGTATTTTATGGAATTCGTCCAGTTTTCACTACTTTAAACCTCTCAAAAAATGAGTTATAGCAAAAATGGCATACCTTGTTGAATTTTGGCTTATTCTAGAGAGCGAAATTATAGAGCGTGCCCCACATGGAATTTTTGTTGTATGGATTTGAATATGGTACACATAATAATATAGATTGTAATATAACCATTACATTTTCTCTTACTAAATTTGGATCTGTTATGAAGAAGTTATGATGTTTTTACCCGAAACACCTGTTTTAGACTAGTTTCAAGACTAGCCACAAATCCTGTTTTCCACGAAGTGTAACTACAAAAATATGATGACCCACAAGATGAAATTTTTATCATAGAGACTTGGAATGTTTCCTCAGTGCCTGTGATATTTTATGGTCTGAATCATTCTAGAAAAAAAATTATTGTGAAAATGGTGAGATGACCTGTAAATAACATACCTTAGAAAGCATCATCAAAAGAATTTATCCTCCCTTGTATTTCGACCTTCTTTACTTCACCTTCCCTCTGAAATTTTCCTTAGATATCCTTTGGTTACCTTAGTCACTTATAGATATTCAATATTCTCAAGTGTAATTAAAATGAGAGACCCTTGCCTCTTATTTATACTTTTATGTAACTTCCTCAAGGGGTTACCTTCTAACCATCTTAAACCACTTTCTTTATTTTAGGGCTAACCCACTTCTAACCACTTGTCCACTTAGTAATTTATCCATTAACTTTATTATTTAAATAATTTATTTTGTATTCACTTTGACTTATAGTACACTCATCACTTCAATTTATTATTTAATTAATTTCTCCTTTAAAACCACTTTGACTACTTTGACCTTTTGGGGCTTCTAGATGACTCATGAGGGTTCTCCAACTTCTCATGGTCATAACTCTCTAACTGTGAGGATTTATGTGATGTTCCACATACCATCGGAAATGGAATGATGTGTACTATCCATTTAGAATATTCTTATTTAAATAATTTATTCTTTGCAACCACTTTGACTACTTTGACCTTTTGGGGCTTCTAGATGACTCGTGAGGGTTCTCCAACTTCACATGGCCATAACTCTCTAACCGGGAAGAGTTATGTGATGTTCCACATACCACCAGAAATGGAATGACATGTACAATCCATATATAGTAGTCTTACATTCAAATATATTAAAACTCATACCATTATACATCAAACAAACTTGGGTCCATTACTCAAACCTTTGTGCTACCGAAATTCTCTACCCTACTTTCTTCAAGGGTTGACATCAATGAAAACCAACCCGAATAAACAAAAGGTGCCAAATCAATGCCAGATCCATGTCAGATGAAACAGGAGAGAGTGATCCACATGGAGGTCCCATTGAAATGGGAAAGACAAGGTGATGTTTGGCTTAGGAAACTTTGGGATACCATAAATGTTGACATGGGACTCAGATTTAATTTTGGTTACAGTCATTCAAATGTTTTCGTCAAGCATAATTCAACCATGAGGTTTTTTTAGGGAAAATAATAAAATAAAAGAAGGGGAAAACTCAATATGCCTTGGGTCGAGGTTTTCAAATAAAGGGAAGGACAAAAGGGAAAGAGATGAAGGGATTCCCCCACATGCATCTCAAGGATGGAGAAATTGTGAAAAAATGATATTATGCTAACATGTTCCTACAACCACAGAAAGAGATTAAATCATTTATGTGATTAAAAGTACATTGTACAATACATCATAAACATTATATTTCCTTTACTTTAATAAAACTCATGAATAAGTATTGAAAATAAAGAGAATGAAGAGGAGAGTTTTCTCGAAGGAAACCATCTATGATCTAAATTCAATAAATGATATGATGGTTGCATTTACCTAATTTCCAGAACATAAAAAGAACTAGTGACCTTATGATTCAAGTTAAGATTTCTCCACTACATGAGAGTATAAGGATCAAGATGTTATGCAGAATTTGAATAAATCATTCAGAAAAATGGTTAGTAATCAACATAGAACTCATTCAATACATGTAATATATTATCAAACCCTATAGACACATAATATCATCAAGAACTTATGAATGTGTAAGAGGTGTGAATATAATGTGTCAATTCTATCACACAAATGTTGACAAAACATCATAGGAAAAATAAGAATAATGAAGACATTTGGAATCGTGAGATCATGTAACACCCTATTTCCCCCAGCTTGTAAATATAACTGGACTGGCCAAGAACTATGGAAAAATCATAAATGTGAATATGTGATGTAAATGGACCTTGAGTAAAAGGTCAATAAATGTGAATGGAATTTTGAAATTATTGCAGGACTGCTAAGAGGGGATGTGCAGAAAAAGAGACCATGATGGCGGTGGAGGGCACCTAAAAAGGTGGCATTAACTTCCACCAAGAATTAAATACCGTATTTGGACTCCACTGGCCCGGAGAACCAAAAGCAGCTTGCTGGCCCTAAAATTCAATGCCTCGTAGGCTGGTAGGCAGATGGCTTGATGAGGAATGGGATGGTGAACCACCCATCCGTAGAGCCGTCGGGCCTGATCAGTGCGAGGGTAATCACGCCACACACAACCTCACGAGAGGATAAGGCGTAAGGCAGAGACGATTGAAAAGACAGACACGAGGGGAACTCTGGCATTACGCAGAGTGAGTGATAGCAGAGAGGAAGGATTGCAACCTTCGCTCCTGGTCACTGGTAGACAGAGAGACGCAGTCTCAGAGCATCGTGGTCTCAGCTCGGGGGTGGCTAGTGTTAAATCCATTGGGAGTCGCTGAGCCTATGGTTGGGTGGAAATGAGCACCCTTCTCAGCAGTTTCCCATAATTCTAGTGTCATTTCTGATAAGTGTTTTATATATATTTCATCCTAAAATTCATAGACTAGTATATCTATATATATATGCTCATAGAACTCTGAAATTGTGAATGATTTCAGTGTTAGAATGTCGATGCAGTGCTTGATAAGAATGAATAGATATATGCTTATAATAGAGGAAACCATGCATGATGTATGTTGATAAATGGATTTGATTATGCATGATTTGAACCAATTCAGACTTCCAGTCCATCCTCGGGAGCTTGTTTCCCTTTGTCAGTTTCCAGGAATGCCTTGGATTAGATCTCTTCACAGAGATTCCTTTCTTAGAAAGGTTCACCAAGAACCAAGACAAAGGACTTGAACGCGCAAGTCTTAATAACACTGTACGAAGAGGAATGACCCTCTCAATATTTTGAAGTAGTGGAGTAGGGATCAGTAACAAATCGATGGATGAAATCCTGTCGGAAGACCCCTGGTCATTCACGACCATCAGATCGACAGAAGTAGTAGGAGATTTATATCCCTTGCTCCTTTTCCCTATATCTTTGTGAATAGCGAGGAAATCAGGATCGTATATCCCAAGACCCAGGAGAACATTTGGACCATGGAACTTTCCACATCCACGAAGTAGTGGGGGAATGCGCAAGCTGGGACAATCTGAGCTACTAGATCTCATCAGAAATCCCGTCAGCCGTTGGATCGGGTTAAGATGCTCGGATTTTAGTCTCTGGAGTGTGCGCAGAAAGAACGGATCTAGACCATTACATCTGGGTACGATTCCCCGTTTGTCGTCAGATCGGACAGGTAAGTGCCTTTTGGGTTGGCGTTCGACGAATCCTGAGAGTTCATCTGGACCGTCCATCCCTTTAGGACAGGTATCAGAGATTCAGAGAGAGTCGGGATATTGGCCATCGACATATCGAAGATCCTGAGGTCGAGGGAATCGGGACATTATAAGTCGCGAACCCCAAGAGTTCATCTGGACCGTCCATCTGTTTGGGATGCATATCAAAAATCCTCAGAGAGTCGGGATGATTGGCATCGGGAAATTGGAGTTCCTGAGGTCGAAGGAGTTGGGACATCACAAGTCTCGAAATCCCGATGAGACCAGAGCCGCCCATTTGTGGGGACGCGTGGGAGAGATCCAGGCCATTGGGGAAATTCCCAATGAGGAGGCCGCCTTCGGAGTTTGGCTCATCTGGATATCGGAGATCCTGGTGACAAGTTATCGGTGCACTTTGGAATCACAAAATGTGAAACCCCGATGAGTGGGGACCAGCTATCTGCACAGCAAGGAAGGAGGATAGTGCCACCGTGAGGGGCCAGCTATCAACATACCAGAGAGTCGGGATTCGAGGAATTGGTAATTTCGTGGACATATGCACTTTGGAATTGAAAACCCCGAAACCGCAAGGAGGGACAAGGTTGCAGTCTTGTGAAATAGAGGTCACGTGGATTAAGAGCTTAGTCGGGAGGGCTAGCAGGAATTTGGAGTGCATCGGGAATTTGAAGTCCAAACCTCGAAAGAAGGATAAGGTTGTGGTCCTATGAGAGCGGTCATATGGACTAGAAGGCATGGCCAAGAGGGGCTATGACCGGAAGAGAGCTTATCGAAGATTTGGGAGCTCTGTGATTGAGAGTCCGGATTTTTGTGACGGTAAACCCCAATGAACAGGAGAGATTCTGTCGGGGAATATCAAGGTTTGTAATGACCGTTAGATGTGGAAACAAGATGTTGAATTAAGCCAGGATGTGGTTATGCTTTAGGATAAGCAGCGGATAGATCTGGACGACCAGAGTCCACCCGCCTAGATCTACAGCTAATTTTCCATTCTGAAGCCCCTTTTCTATTCTTCTTTTAATGGGGGGGGGGGGTCCGAAATTGGACGCGCAACTCTCGAATGGTCAAGATTAACTCATCACGATTGACGACGCTCAAGTGGATTCCGGACCCCCCTTTCCATTCTACCTTTAATGGGGGGGTCCGAAATAGTGTGGTGTGTGAAGTCGAACCCCTCCTGTCATGTTGACAACCAGGTCGTGTTTCCCTCTGGCCATCTATATTACACCTAACCGTGCAACGGGGCTTGTTCTCATTTGCGGTTCACCACTCCTGTTGAGATTTGCTCTGTTTGACCAATTTTTGATCCTGTAGGGATTCAACCTCATTGGCTGGTCGCTAGCCCTATCAGGGTTCGGTGGTTGTAGAGTTGAATGATTAGACTTTACTGTAGCGTTGAAGCGTGAAATAAAAAAGACGTTGCATTAAAATCGAACCGCGAACCTAACCCATAATCACATGGGAATGGGGAAGGAAAGAGAAAGAGCCATCTTACGCTGGGCCTCCATGGGTCTTAAGGGGTTCGAATCCGACAAAGGAGTGGAAAAATTTGATTTAGGTAGCGGGTATGTTACAAAGTGGTATTAGAGCATGGTTACAACACATGGCCTACTTGGGATCAGGCACAAATGGTGTAAGGAGACATTGTCCTCTGCGTATTATCCCTAAGGAGAAAGATTGAAATATGAAAAAAAAAAAAAAAATTGTAACCAAGGACATGAACCTTGTTGTCCGTTTTAAGTTAAGACTATTGATAGATAAGGATTAAAGACCCCCAAATGAAAGATTCCTGTTATATGAGTATACGTGTGAAGATATAATTTATGCTCCATTTATAAAAATGAGTTTAACTCTTGACTAACAACCAGCATTTGTCTTTTCACTCAAGCGGACGATCAACCGCGGGAATCTACAAACGCAGAGTATGGTGACTCACCAAGAGGTGGGAGAAGGCTCCCACAACATAGATGAATATTCTGACGAAAGAAGAGAAATAGGAACCCCTCCAGACCTAGCTGAGACTGTGAGGAGTCTCATGGTTGAATTGCAAAGTTGTAAGGCCGACAATGAAAGGATGATGAAAGAACAAGAAAAGAAAACCAAAATTAATGCAGTTCTATTGCAGAGCTTATCCAACCTACAACGACAAATGTAGCATGAACCTGAGGTGCATAATCATGGTCGTGTCAGTGATCACACTAAGAGAAGCACATCCAGAAAGGTCCACCCCAGAGGTAAAGGACCAGTGCCATACGATTCCACGGAGAAGGAAGCTGGCGATTCATAAGGCTCTTCTAGCAGCAGGACTAGTTCATATTCTCGCAAAAAATAGAAGAAGCAAAAGACTTCCAAGAGTCATAAATTTGAAGAATTTAGGAAGGCCAAACCTCCCTCCTTCGATGGTGAGATAAAGAAGGGAGAGGAAGTCGAGGCCTGGCTACTCGGACTGAAGAAATATTTCAGAGTCCATGACTTTTCAAAGAATTTGAAGGCCCGAGTGGCCACTTTCAATATGAACGGAAAGGATTCCATCTGGTGGGAAGACCTTAAGAATATGAAAGGGGTCTGCGAGGAGGACCTGTCTTGGAAACAGTTTGAGAAGTACTTCCGGAAGAAGTATTTGTCGGAAAGGTATTTCGACGAGAAGGCTAAAGAGTTTTATGAACTCAAACTGGGACAACTTACTATGGAGGAGTATGCCAATAAATTCCTTGACTTACTGAGGTATGTACCCTACATCAAAGAAGAGAAGGTGAAGGAACAACACTTCATCAATGGGCTACCCAAGGAATACCGAAACCAAATTGAATTCGATGAGCCAAAGACCTTAGAAGACACTATACGAAAGGCAACATATTGTCATGAGAAAAATGGACCTCGGGCAGAGTCTCGTGGGGACTGGAAACATAAGAGTGGTTCGAGATTTCAGAAAAAGGGGAGCAAATCCTCAGGATTGAAAAAATACAAGAAGAACCACGGAATGAACTTTCCAACCCGAAGTGTACTCCAGCAGAACTTTCCCTCGATGGATGGAAATAAAACTTCTGGACCTATACCAGTAAAGAATGATAACCCAAAGAGGAAACCTTTAGAATGTTGGGATTGTGGAGGAGAGCATCTCTGGAGAGACTGTCTACACCGACAATAGAACAGTCGGAAGGTTTATAACCTTCAGGAAGCGGCCACAGTCAACGATGTGGCAAGGAGTGTGCCACATATTTATGCAGCCTTGGATAATAACCAAGCTGACCACCAAGCTTTAGTGGTGGAAATAGAAGGTATGATTTTCAACCATCTGGTGTCTATTTTGATTGACCTTGGTTCAAATTTGAGTTATATAGCCCCTAAAGTTGTTGATAAGTGTAAGCTACAGCCACGAAAAAAAACTAAGCCATGGTTGGTACAGTTAGCCACTGGCACCAAAAGAAAGGTGGTAGAGGCCATACCATCCTACCAGTTAATGTTGGGTGAATTCCCCACCCAAGCAACCCTCAATGTATTACCCCTGGGATCATATGATCTGTTGATTGGTATGGACTGGCTGGCTACCCATAAAGCCAAATTGGACTGTTACCATAAAACCTTAGAATGTGTGAACCAAGAAGGAAAAAGGATAACCCTTCAAGGGATCCGAAAACTGGTCTCGGTGAGACAAAAATCAGCCTTGCGAATGAGGAAGTATTGTCGAAAGGGATGTCCCCTATATGCAATACAGGTGTTGAAAACAACCGAAGGTGTAGATCCAAGCCCTGATGATCACCCTATCCTGAGAGAATACCGAGATGCTTTTCCAGGGGAGATACCGGGTCTACCTCTGAGAAGAGACATTGACTTCTCAATAGAACTCGCACCAAGAACAGTGTCGGTGTGTAGAAAACCCTACCAGATGAACACACCGGAGTTAGTTAAACTCAAATTGCAATTGAAAGAAATGATGGACAAGGGTTATATTCAACCCAGCGTGTTCCCATGGGGAGCACCAGTCCTGTTTGTGAAAAAGAAGGATGGCACCCTTAGGTTGTGCATAGATTACAGACAACTCAATAAAGTAACCATAAAGAACAAGTACATGTTTCCCAGGATCGACGACCTATTCGATCAGTTATAAGGTGCGTCTGTTTTCTCAAAGATTGACTTGAGGTCGGGTTACCATCAAGTCTGAATCAACTATGAAGACATCCATAAAACCACTTTCCGAACACGGTATGGTCACTATGAGTTTGTGATAGTGCCATTTGGGTTAACCAATGCCCCTGCCACTTTCATGTGCTTAATGAACAATGTACTCACTAAATTTTTAGATAAATTTGTACTAGTCTTTATTGATGACATTTTAATCTACTCTAAGAATAGAGAAGAACATGAAGAGCATCTTAGACTTGTGCTGCAAGTGCTAAGAGAGCATCAACTCTATGCTAAATTCAGTAAATGTGACTTCTTTCAGAAGCAAATACACCACTTGGGACATGTTCTGTCCAAGGAAGGGGTAGTAGTAGATCCTGGCAAAATCAGGTCTATCATGGAATGGCCTACCCCAAAGGATGTCTCAGACATCAGATCCTTTATGGGATTGGTGGGATACTATAGGAGACTTATAAAAGATTTCTCCAAGATTGGTTGTCCAATCACTGCCCTCCAGAAGAAGGGAAAAAAATTCCTATGGACACAACAATGTGAAGAAATATTTCAAACCTTGAAACATTTACTAACCCATGCACTCGTGTTGAAAATCCCTGACCCAGAAGCTGACTTCCTTGTGTGCACAGATGCTTGTAAGGAAGGACTCGGAGGAGTCCTCATGCAGGAAGGAAAGGTGATTTGTTATGAATCCCGAAAATTGAACGAACATGAAGTCAACTATGTGACTCATGATCTAGAACTGGCTGCTATAGTGCATGCCTTAAAAATGTGGAGGCATTACCTCCTGGGAAGGAAATTTGTACTTATGACAGATCACTGTGGATTGTGGTATTTGTTTGACCAGCCAAAGTTCAATGCTAGACAAGCTAGATGGATGGCCCTCCTTAGCGAATTTGATTTTGAAATCAAACACATTAAAGGAAAGGAAAATAGGGTGGTCGATGCCCTCAGCAGAAGCATGAAAATGATTCACCTGGCAGCAGTGAGTACTTGTGAGACCGATGTCAAGAACAGAGTCAAAGAGGCACAAGAAACAGATCCCTTCATTCAGACTATGACCTTGTATCTATAGCAAGAGCCCTCTGGAGTAAAGTATGAAGTCTACCAGATGACCGAAGAAGTTCTGCTCACTTACAGAGATAGACTGTACATTCCAAATGGTGACGACTTGAAGAGGTTCATTATGGATGAACTACATAAAAGACCATACACTGGTCACCCAGGATACCAGAAAATGATCACTGCTACCCGGAAACAATTTTGTTGGCCTGGATTGAAGAAAGACATAGCCAAATATTTGTCCCAATGCATAGAATGCCAAAAGGTTAAAGCAGAACATCGACACCCCACAGGACTATTACACCCTTTACCCATCCGAAAATGGAAATGGGAAACCATCTCCATGGATTTTATCACTGGATTACTAACTTCAAACAAACAGAATGATGCCATTATGGCGGTGGTGGATAAACTGAGAAATTCTGCTCATTTCATCCCCGTCAAATCGACCTGCAAGGCGATATTCATGAAAGAGGTGTTCTGACTGCACAGTATGCCAAGGGAGATAATATCTGACAGAGATGCAAAGTTTACTTCCAATTTTTGGAAGTCACTGATGGCGGGTTTAGAGACCAAATTGTTGTTTAGTACCGCCTATCACCCTCAAAACAATGGATAGACAGAAAGATTAAATCAGATATTAGAAGATATGTTAAGGATGCATGTGATGCATCAACCTAAGAAATGGGAAGACTACCTTCCATTGGTAGAATTTGCCTACAAAAACGGCTACCAAGCATCCTTAAATATGAGTCCCTTCAAGGTCCTTTATGGTAGGCAGTGTAATACTCCAGTCAGCTGGAGTAATCCTGTAATCATGATTTCCTTTGGACCCAACATGTTGAAGGAAATGGAACGACAAGTGACTTAGATAAAACAAAATTTGAAGGTCGCTCAGAACCGACAGAAAAGTTACGCTGATCAAAAGAGAACTCCAAGAGAGTTCAAAGTAGGAGACCATGTATATCTCAAAATTAAGCCCAGAAGGAGTTCCCTCAAAATGGGAGCTTGTGCCAAATTGGCACCCTGGTATTGTGGACCCTTTGAGGTTCTAGACAGAGTGGGACCTGTAGCCTATCGGCTAGCACTTCCTCCCACAGTAAAAGCACATAATGTTTTCCATGTTTTATTATTGAAGAAATATGTACATGATGTTAATCATATAATTGACTGGTCTGTGATCCAGGTGGAACCGGAGGGAGAATTTCTACCAGAACCCCAATGCATATTGGACAGAAAGGAAACCCCGCTCTGGAACAGAACCATTGCACAGGTCAAGGTGCAGTGGAAACATTTTGGCCTAGATGAGGCTACATGGGAGATGGAATATGCCATGAGACAGGCATATCCGATTTTTTTTACTTTTGTAAATGCAATTCATGTTAGTAGATAATAACATCAAGGATGATGTTCCTTTTAAGGGGGAGGGAATTGTAACACCCTGTTTCCCCCAGCTTGTAAATATAACTGGACTGGCCAAGAACTATGGAAAAATCATAAATGTGAATATGTGATGTAAATGGACCTTGAGTAAAATGTCAATAAATGTGAATGACATTTTGAACTTATTTCAAGACTGTTGAGAGGGGATGTGTAGAAAAAGAGACCATGATGGCGGTGGAGGGAACCTGAAAAGGTGGTGTTAACTTCCACCAAGAATTAAATACCGTATTTGGACTCCACTAGCCCAGAGAACCAAAAGCGGCTCGCTGGCCCTGAAATTCAATGCCTCACAAGCTGGTAGGCGGATGGCTTGATGAGGGATGGGATAGTGAACCGCCCATCCATACAGCTGTCAGGCCTGATCAGTGTGAGGGTAATCGCACCACACGCAACCTCGCGAGAGGATAAGGCATAAGGCAGAGGCGATTGAAAAGACAGACGTGAGGGGAACTATGGCATTACACAGAGTGAGTGATAGCAGAGAGGAAGGATTGCAACCTTCGCTCCTGGTCACTGGTAGACAGAGAGATGCAGTCTCAGAGCATCGTGGTCTCAGCTCGGGGGTGGCTAGTGTTAAATCTATTGGGAGTCGCTAAGCCTACGGTTGGGTGGAAATGAGCACCCCTCTCAGCAGTTGCCCATACTTCTAGTGTCATTTCTGATAAGTGTTTTATATATATTGCATCCTGAAATTCATAGATTGGTATATCTATATATATATGCTCATAGAACTCTGAAATTGTGAATGATTTCAGTGTTAGAATGTCGATGCAGTGTTTGATAAGAATGAATAGATATATGCTTATAATAGAGGAAACCATGCATGATGTAAGTTGATAAATGGATTTGATTATGCATGAGTTGAACCAAGTCAAACTTCCAGTCCATCCTTGGGAGCTTGTTTCCCTTTGTCGATTTCCAGGAATTCCCTGGATTAGATCTCTTCATAGAGATTCCTTTCTTAGAAAGGTTCAACAAGAACCCAGACAAAGGACTTGAACGCGCAAGTCTTAATAACCCTGTACGAAGAGGAATGACCCTCTTAAGATTTTGAAGTAGCGACGTAGGGATCAGTAACGAATCGACGGATGAAATCATGTCGGAAGACCCCTGGTCATTCACGACCATCAGATCGACGGAAGTAGTAGGAGAGTTATATCCCTTGCTCCTTTTCCCTCTATCTTTGTGAATAGCAAGGAAATCGGGATCGTAGATCCCAAGACCTAGGAGAACATTTGGACCATTGACCTTTCCACATCCACGAAGTAGTGGGGGAATGCACAAGGTGGGACAATCTGAGCTGCTAGATCTCATCAGAAATCCCTTCGACTGTTGGATCGGGTTAAGATGCTTGGAGTTTAGTCTCTGGAGTGTGTAAAGAAAGAATGGATCTAGACCATTATATCTTGGTCCGATTCCCTGTCAGTCGTCGGATCGGACAGGTAAGTTCCTTTTGGGTTGGCATTTGACAAAGCCCGAGAGTTCATCTGGATCATCCATCCCTTTAGGACAGGTATCAGAGATCCGGAGAGAGTCGGGATATTGGCCATCGGCATATCAGAGATCCTGAGGTCGAGGGAATCGAGACTCTATAAGTCGCGAACCCCGAGAGTTCATCTGGACCGTCCATCCATTTGGGACACGTATGAGAAATCCGCAGAGAGTCGGGATGATTGGCATCGAGAAATCGGAGTTCCTGAGGTCCAAGGAGTTGGGACATCACAAGTCTCGAAATCTCGACGAGACCAGAGCCACCCGTTTGTGGGGACGCATGGCAAAGATCCAGGCCATTGGGAAAAGTCCCGACAAGGAGGCCGCCATCGGAGTTTGGCTCATCGGAATGTCGGAGAGCCCAGTGAGAAGTCATCGGTGCACTTTGGAATAGAAAAACGCGAAACCCCGATGAGTGGGGGCCAGCTGTCCGCACATCAGGGAAGGAGAATAGTGCCACCGTGAGGGGCCATCTGTCAACATACCAGAGAGTCAGGATTCGAGGAATTGGGAATTCCATGGACATATGCACTTTGGCATTGAAAACCCTGAAACCCTGAGGAGGGACAAGGCTGCGGTCTTGTGAAATAGAGGTCACGTTGATTAAGAGCTTAGCCGGGAGGGCTAGCGGGAATTTGGAGCGCATCGAGAATTTGAAGTCCAAACCCCGAAAGAAGGATAAGGCTGTGGTCCTATGATAGCGGTCATATGGACCAGAAGGCGTGGCCAAGAGGGGCTACGGCCAGAAGAGAGCTTATAGAAGACTTGGGAGCTCTGCGATCGAGAGTCTGGATTTTCGTGATGTTAAACCCCAATGAACGGGAGAGATTCTATCGGGGAATCTCAAGGTCTGTAATGACCATTAGATGTGGAAACAAGACGTTGAATTAAGCTAGGACGTGGTTATGCTTTAGTATAAGCATTGGATATATCTGGACGGCCAGAGTCCACCCACCCAGATCTACGGCTAATTTTCCATTCCGGAGCCCCCTTGCCATTCTGCTTTCAATGGGGGGGGGTCTAGAATTGGACGCGCAACTCTCGAACGGTCAAGATTAACTCATCACGATTGACGACGCTCAAGTGGATTCCAGACCCCCCTTGCCATTCTACCTTTAATGGGCGGGGGGGTCCGAAATAGTGTGGCGTGTCAAGTGGGACCCCTCCTGTCATGTCTACCACCGTGTCGCGTTTCCCTCTGGCCATCTGTATTACACCTAACCGCGTGACGAGGCTTGTTCTCATTTGCGGTTTGCTACTCCTGTCGATATTTGATCCATTTGACCAATTGTTGATCCTGTAGGGATTCAACCCCATTGGCCAGTCTCTAGCCCTGTCAGGGTTCGGTGGTTGTAGAGTCGAATGATTAGACTTTACTGTAGCGTCGAAGCGTGAAATACAAAATATGCTGCATTCAAGTCGAACCACGAACCTAACCCACAATCACATGGGAATGGGGAAGGAAAGAGAAAGAGCCAGCTTACGCTGGGCCTCCATGGGTCTTAAGGGGTTCGAATCCGACAAAGGACCGAAAAAATTTGATTTAGGTAGTAGGTATGTTACAGATCAAAAGAGATAATAAACCTCCATCAAAACAATCATCAATCAATACCAAACCTCAACTCCCTCAACGTAGGTGAGTAAATAACATTAGGATCAAGTAGTAGCAGATTAGGAAATAGGTTTGAAATTTTAGTAGGAGTCACCTTTCCTTTTGTTTGTGAAAGAAAAAAGTAAAGGGGGTTGTTGTGGCCATGAAAAATTGTTTATTTGATCTTCAAGATTATAGAGAAGTATCCAATTATTTAAACACATCGTTCAACCATTATTGAATATATTCATGTCATGGTGTTATAGTTATAAATATATCCATGATTATTAAAGTATCTTTGTGAATGTGAAGTTAGTTATCTGTGCCCCCAATTGGGATCCACTTTATATGTTCACGAATTTTCTTTTAATAAACTATTTTCAAAAATAATTTGCTCCCAAGTAAAAAATAGTCACGATTGTGTTTTTATTTTTAGGGAATGATAGTTATGATTTCAACGATGGAATCCATTTCCAAGTTATTCTTCACATTTCTATATTTCTAATGAGCTCTTGATTTCTCAATTTGGACATTGGGGTCAAACATTATGCCCCATGGAAAAGAGAGACTTAATAATTGTGGATGTATTATTCACCTGAATTATTAGCCATTGATTTTGTAAGTCTTCCCTATTTATCCCACCTTCATTGTGTGAGGGTTCTCTTATCATGATTATAATAAAAATGGAATCCCATATTGTTAAACATCGAAATTAATCACTTTGATGATGTGTCATTGCCATTATCGCAAGTGTCGCAAGTGTCTCACTTTTGTTGCAAGTGTCACAAGTGTCGCAAAAATCATACTTTTGTATCGCATGTGTTGCATCACAAACAAAATCATAAGAACACTTGGGACATCCTTTAAGACTCATTAGAAGATAAAAATATATCTTTTGGCAAAGTTTACAATCTTTTTCCTTCGGGAATTACCATCCTAAAAGTATTTTTTGAGATCAGTGCTCCCCTACCCACTTGCGAGGACCGCTAGGGCTCCTTTCCCTCTTAGGAAGGAGTGTTGCAATGCTTTGTGGTCAACTTTGAGGGAGTGTCGATCTGTTGAGAAAATATTGGGGAAAAATCACCCTTATCTCTAAGGACAACTAAGAAGCATCCAATTCAGTTTGGCTCGAATCCAAGTTCAATGTTGGATCTAAGGGGAATCCCACAATTGATGGATTCATATCCTCAACTTATCCCAAGAATATCTAAGGTGGTTGAGCCTCTCAAATTATGATGGTGAAAAGGGGGAATAATCAGTGAAAATTATTGTCATTCTGATTGTGGATCTTTTTTAGCAAGGGGTTGGACAAGGAGGACTTGGTGAGGTTATTGCATCTACATCTACAGTATGTAAGAACCTTTTTTTGTTCTCATTAATACATATGCTTGGCTTGTTTCCTTCAAGTTTGTGTACATTTGCATGGGCTTGTCTCATTTTGATGAATCTAGTTTTAAACTAATATTGGTAGAACAGGAAGTATGATTTTTCTTCTCTATCTATTGGATTGCAGAATTCATTGAAGGACTTGAAGATCAAGTTCAACCTGGACCAAGCGAGGAAAAACTTCAGAAAAAGGTACTCATACTTTCTTCCTCTTTTCCCTTGACTAGTTTAGCTATATTTAAAGGAATTCCAGTGTTCAAAGTTAGCATCTTTCTGTCTTGTTCATAGGGGTATAAGATGCAAGAGGATATTCACCTGTCTGTAGAGAAATTTTCCTACAACCCATATTACCTGTGTGTGAAGTAGAGAGAACCATGGAACCTTGCATAGATTGTGCATAGTTTAGTTTTAAGTCATCATATCATTTCTTAGTCATCCATGTTCAACCCATTCCTTCCAAGTGTTACGCATAGATAGGTCCACTTCACTATCATGTGTCCAAATTTCAAGGGGTTTCCATGTGTCATGTTGTCATAGATTGGAGTCTGTATTGAGAAGTTTGTCGAAGGAGGGGAAACTAAACTAAGTGTCTGCATGAAGAAATAAGGGATGAGGAATAATAATAATAAAAATAAAGATAATAATGAGGAATAATAAAAATATAAATAAGAAATTGCAGAGAAATGAAATGTAAGGAGATAGGGAAATGCGGTTGCAAGAGGGAAAATTCCCCTATAACTATACTGGGGTTTAGAACATAGAGAGAGAAAATGACCATCTAAAAGTCAACCTAGGTTCTACACTACCCCAAACATACCAAAATAAATGAACATAAAGAAGTATAAAATAAGATCGGTATATGTACCTTTTAACCAATGTCTGGTGATGATATCCTCAAGCTCTGTAGCTCCAAAGACTGCAAGTGTCCTCCCAAGGCTCACTTGCATCCAAGACTAGGAAAAAAGGGCTACAATCATGCTATTTTGATTCATGAATTAGGGTTAGATATCAAATGTTATGTATAAATTAAATAAAATACAAAAAACATCATCATTTGGGATAGGGAAAAGAGATTCTTTTATTCATCAAACAAAGACTAAAACTTACAATCCTTGTCGGCCACCGTTCCGCGAACCAAGTCCAAGCCCCTCCTTACAATTCTCCAAGTCCACCTTCAATAAGACTCTTCTCACAATATAATAATCACCTCAAGGAAAGGGAATGGATTGAATGGAAGAAAAGGGGATGAAGAGGTAGTGCTAAGGCAGTAACTCACAAAAGGTAGAAAATGCTTAGGAAAAGAAGGGAGGTGAAATTGGGAAGAGTTTCACTATTCTTATGATTGATTGTGAAATGAGACCCAAAAAACTCCTTTTATATGACCAAAGGATGGTTATTCAGTTGGGGGCGATCTATAGCAGGTGATTTGGTTGGGAAACCTCCAATAGCTCGTGAATTCCACCGAATTCCTTACAATTTTTTAATTTTGGCAACTTCTGGAGATATACGCAAGATGTGTATTGTGAATGAAGTGTATGTACGTGGGATATATAGCATGAAACAAGCATATGTATGTGGGCTATAGTGGTGCAGGGTGTGTACATGATCTAAAAATTTGTTTTTTAAGTAGATATTATCAACAGTGATTTGGAAAATTATGCAAGTAAGAGGGCCAATGCCATGTATGCATGAGTAGAGAATTTTAGGTCTATAAAATATGCCTCCTAATGTGTGATGTAAAAAGAGAAAATGGTGGCCGAAATACATTACAACATCTTCACCAATGCAAAAAATCGATTAAGCCTGGGACTAGAGTTCAGGAGGTGCGATATGCAAAACAACAATTGTCTCTCTGAGGCGAGAACACCCAGGCACGGGATGAACTGAATCATGGCTTCCAGTCAAATAAAATACATATCCATGTCATATAACTATATAAAGTGTATCCGCGAGCAATACACAATGGAGCTACATCTCAAAATCAGTCAAAGATATACAAGTACAATATGTATCTTTAAGAAGTTAGTGGCACCTGTGGTTGGAGATGAGGTCTTCCTAGCTTGAGAAACAACTTCAATATCTTCAAAACTCAAGTAGGATTAAAATGGGAGATGTATAACTCACTACCCTAAGGTCTTTGACAATCCATTGGGAAAATACAAGAGGATCTCAATGATCAAGAAGAGAACTTCATCAATTTCGAATCTTAACTTCATTGGACTCTCAGGATGGTCAACTCATGAAAGTCAAGAGACAAACTGCAGAAAGGCCAGATTAGGTTGGGTAAAACTTCCCTTGGACAAAATCATGAAAGATGATCAGACTTAGGTAGAATGACATTGACATAATTGTTTGATGCAAGAGGCACCACAAACTCTCCATATGTTTGGAAGAGTAACCAAATGGAGGAGGACACAACTATATGTAGTGAGAACAACTTCCTAAGGTCACATTAGATCCCACTTCTTGTTGAACAAACGAAAGGATGTGTTTTTTCCAAGGTTGACTATCTTTGATGCCGAAAAAAGAATTTATATTTCTCATCCCCTCATTTTGGAATAATTGATTTTTTTTTCTTTTTCAATTTTTAAAGAGCTTGAAAAATAATAAAAGAATGTTGCGCTACAAAGGAGGAACGAGTGTCACAAGCAATAAAACTGGTTCCAAGAGCATGGAACACACTAATGCTCAAGGCAAGGACACATGTGCAGGATAAGGACACTCAGGGAAAATTCCTCCATGGGTCAAGGTGTCAAGTCGTTGAGGCAAGAAGTGCTGCAAGGATTACGTATAAGGAATGCTTCAAAGGTTCAGTTGAGAGAAACCTGGAACCAACATTAGGCAAAAGATGCAAAGATGAGACCCACAATACGATTAAGCATGGCATAGGGAGACCCCTTCTATGTAATTTTAACAAGCCCAGAGAAGGTAAGATCGATAGTTTTTTCATGTTTAGAGAGTCCGATAAAATGCAAAAGAAGACTCTAGGGAGTAACTTTTTCAGAGTTAGTCTAGTCAGTTTGAAAAAGGGTTAAACTTTCACTAGAAAGATGTCTATTCAAAACCATTTTAATGAGCGTGATAAAGACAAGGTCACTCAACAATATTTTCAAATTTAAGGAATCTGAAAAGATCTTAACTATGGACTCAACCTTTTTCTGAATTTAGTCTCCTTATCCCGAAAACGTATAAAAGTAACTGAGGAGAAATTTCATGGACAGATGAATCTACTGAGGTGTGCATTTTTCCACTATAATCTACATGATGGAAAAAGGGTTAAACTCATGCTAGCAAATGTTCTTCTCGACCAATTTAACGAGTGCGAAGGAACAAGGTCACTCGACGATCTTTTCAATTTTAGGGAGTCTGAAAAGAGCTTAACTATGGACTCCAAGGGGGTTCATTTTTTGTAATTAATCTCCAAGGCTTGAAAAAGGTGATAAACCAAAACCAAGGATAATGTTCCTTTTTCGAAGATTTAGTCCCTCAAGCTCAAAAAAGGGTTAAACTTATGCTTGAGAATAATCTTCTAGTGAACTGAAGTTCCTAGAGCATACCTTTATTCATAAAATTAGCCATCTAAACTAATAAAGGGGTAAACTACCACAAGACAGATGTGCCTTCAAATTTGATTTTGGCAACTGTGAAGGGAAAGAAGATCGCTCAACAATATTTTCATTTTTAAAGAGTCTGAAAATGGCTTAAAGAACTTAGAAGACTCCATGGGTATACTTTTCTCATTTAATCTAGACGATATCAAAAAGAATAAATACAGTGTCATTGGATGTTGCTTTCAAATTTCAAAGAGAGTTTGAAAGACAACAAAGCATGCTCATTAGGGAGTCCTGAGGGTAAGGCCTAGGATGATGATGAAAAAAATAGCGAGTCTTAATTATGTAATCATGACAAGACTAACAAGGACTCCCAAGCCTATACTCATAACTAACAACATGGATGCCAAAAATGTAGCAAAGGATCTACCTAGGGAATCCATGTAAAGGTAGGCTCTACCACCTAATTAAGAAACTTCTAAATCAACCATGAAGGTTATGTGTCACACTTCGGTGGGGTCGATCCTATGGAAAAGAGAAAAAATACAATGATATGTAGAAAGTGGGAATGAAATCCTAACTTATATGCAAAAATTTGGAAAAAATTGACTTTTACCAAAGGATACCAAAACATGTAACCAATCCCAAAAAATCACCAAAACGAAAGGAAAAGAGTACCAGAACGACCAATAGAAAACTTATAAGTGAAATCGAGTGATCACCAAGTTAGGAAAAAAAACAAAGGGGGCCAAAAAGGGGGAAACTGGGCCAAAAAAGTCTATAAATAGAAGTGGACAACTCATTTTTACCATTGCAATTTGAAAATCAACCAAAAGGTAAAAAAAACCCCTTTCCTAAAAGAGTGGATTCCAGGAGCTTCAATGGACAAAACAAATTTCTGTTTGGACCAAGTAAGTACAAAACACATACACTTGCAATTCAATACTTCCTTTATTCTTTATTTTTTTGTTTGGAGGGGCCTCTCTCTTGTAAAAAGAGAATCTCTACATGTATGCGAGTTGTCCACGGCCAACCCATGTATGTACTCAAGAAGAATACTAAAACACCCACGTACATACATGACTATGTAAAAGGAAACCCGTGTACACCCTCTTATACTTTGAAAAAAAGAAGAAGCAAGCATTGAATCCTCTCTATTTTTCCATGTAACGGGATCTATGTTCATTAGAGAGAGAGAGAGAGCATGAGGAGCTCAATGTATTGGTTGAGGAGGACCCTGTGGCCATCGCTGCACTGAAATAGTGCAGGTTATGTAAGTTCTTCCAGTGTCCATTTATGAGGGAAGTTTTGAGTCTACTTAATGCTCTTATGGAATATTAGCATCCTGATGTTGAGGTGTTCATTCTAGAGGGTCAATCTTTGACCCCAACCATAGAGAATATCTACTTTTTGACTGGCCTCTTGAGAAGATGGGAACCGATTGACTTGAGGAATTTTCCTCCAGGGAATTTCAACATTGAGGACTACATTCACATGTATTGTGAGGCTGACACTGAGAAGGTACGTTCTTCGGTACCAATCCATAAGATCACCAACCTTTCTTTACGTGTGATATTACTTTTTATTGGGTAGATTACTAGATCCACAACCCTTCATTACACCTCCCAAGAACATATGCATTGTGTCATTCAATGCTTGGAGGCCACCATTTTTTATTGGAGTACTACCATGCTTATATGCATGAAGAGACAACTTACAGAGTGTAGGCAACATACCAACAAGAAATTTGGGTTTGGTACTATCTTGTGCTCCTTCTTCTTTGAGAGGGTTCCCAATATCAGTCCCAAAGAGATAGTACGAGGGCATGTAGCCTCCTTCCTGGCAGTAAGAAGGTGGGAAACGTTGCTACCTAGACAGGGTGGAAGGAGGACCATAGAGGTCTTTGAAGACACGTTTTTTGACTGGTGGCCATTTCATATCCCGATGACCAAGGATTACCCATATGCAGGGATCAACTTCACTAGAGAGCCTGACATGCCTATGCCTCCCAGTGAGGAGAAAAGCAATATATGTAACATATATTTTAAAATTTACTTAATTTTTAATTTTTTGTATATATCCTTTTTATGTTTGTATAGAGTATTGATTCATGTATTTGTTATGTACATATGTGGAGCCTTTTCAACCAACAAAATTCGTCGGGACTTAGCGAAGTCATCGACCTAGGTAAGACCAACAGTGGCAGGAGGACCAACAGCTGCATGAGGACCCCTAGCCGAAGAGGCTAACATATTCTTGCGACGAGTGGAGCGCAACCTCACTACGCTCAATCATGTTGTTCCTATGGCCGAGATCGAGGATCCCCCCTTGACTATGCATCTGCATGTAGTAGGGATTCCTTGGACTTGGGTCCAATTGTTTCGACATCTTTTGAACGTCGTTTTACATTATAGCAGGGCCAATAGGCCTCTTCCTTAGATAGCACTAGACCATTGATGTAACGAGGGAACGTTTTTTACCATATGTATTTTTTGAGGGAATAAGCCCAATGATGTATACTAATGACTTTTGAGGCTTTCATGCCCACCTATGTACTCATAACAATATTTTTTCGACACACACACACACACACATATACATATATACATCTTTCTTTTCTTACGTATGACATTTTTACAAATGTATTTACATGTTATGTGTGTGATTTTATTTTTATATGTGAGCAGCATGCCAATCTAAAAATTGATTAGATAGATCATATGTTAGATGATTAAATATCCTAGGAACATGGATATACATAATGTAATCGAAAGATCATTCTAAGAGACATACCCTAAGGAATCGTCAGCATAGAGTAGGGCCATAAATGCATTAAACCCCATTTAATTGGGACACAAATAACTGAGCATCTAGGTAAAACCGGAGGCGATAAATGTCATGTGACAAAGTGTCACAAAGAAATTCTATCACTATGCTATACGCGACAACATTGTTTGTAACGTCGCATAGACAAATACCTATGGAAGATAGCAACTAGCCTCCAGGTGTGAAAATCACCCAATCTATAGAAGAAATCCTCCGAGTGTGTTGGCTAGCACCATACGTGAACCCAAAAGAACCCTCTAATTCACTGGACATATGCTACAGTGAAAAACAAGACATAAATAACTAAACATCCACAAAACAAAAAAAGACAAAAAATGTATAAGAGGCTATACATATATACAAGAAGTCACCCAGATGACCAACCTAAGAGTAGTACTTCTTAATGTAGAGCCCATTTATAGTCTCTTACAAGGCATTTCCCTCAAAATCAACCAGAGGGTAAGCACCCTTCTCCAAGACTTCTTTCATAATGAGCAATCCAAACCACATGGGTTTGAACTTGCCTGCCCCTAGGGGATCTTTGTCTTGATCATAGACCAGGACAAGATCACCTTCAGATAAAATCCTAGGATGAATGGAACGATCATATTGAAACTCGAATCATTTCTTATAAGCCTCATTGGCTAATTTTGCATCATGACGTTGCTCATCAAGCTACTCGAGATATAGAAGGTGTTCCTCAAGCGGTGAAGTGTCGAACAATAATTCCACTTCCAAATTTAAAGAAGGAATCTAACACTCAATATGTAAGACTGCTTCCAACCCATATATGAGTTGAAAAGGTGAAAAACCCATGGCAGTATTCACAGACATTCGATAGGCCCACAACGTTGAATATAACATCAAATGTCAATTTGACTTGGAAAAATTGATCATCCATTGAAGAATAGTCTTGAGAGACTTATTCATAGCTTCAACCTGACCATTCGCTTGCAGGTAATAAGGTGATGAATTTTATTTTTTGAACCTAATATTTGACATTAATTCAGTCATCATTTTGTTTTGGAAGTGACTACCATGGTCAGTGACAATCTCCTTCAAGATACCAAATCTTGCAACTATCTGATTAAATATGAAAAGAGTCGTTGTTTCTCCGTCATTGATAAATGTTGGCATAGATTCTACCCACTTCATGAAGTGGTCTACTACTACGATGATGTAATGATTCCCCTTAGCTAAAGCCGGGTGACATGTAGTAAAGGAAATCCCCCACTTGGTAAAAGGACCAACAAGAATGACTGGAAACATAGGAGTAGGATGTGCTCACATCTTTCGACATAATATCTAGCACGGGTGGAACTTCTTGACTTCCTCTATACAATCTTTTATTAGTGAGGGCTAGAAGTAACCTACACGTACAATATTTTAGGTTGTTTCCAACCCAGACAAATGACCTACACATGCTCGACTATGACAGTCATTCAAAACGAGCTCTACTTCTTCGTGGGTAAGACATCGTCAAATAATTCAATCTACACCTCGACAATAGAATGTGTCATCGAGGATATAATAGTTTCACTCCTGATGTCGAATTCCTCGATGCTCATAATGGAAAGTAGAAGCAGTGCACTTCAAATTCTAAAGATACATAAGTATATCTCCATACCAGGGGTCTGAAGATGCACTTATAAAAAGATCTCCATTAATAGGTGATTGTTCAAGAATGATATCACTAGACTCGACCAAAAGTTCTGATATGTGTTCTGCAAAGACCAGTGACTTTTTGGATTTCGCAGAAACAAAATCCAAGTCAAATTCCTGTAAGATGACTATCCATCTACTAATATTTCCTCCAATAACCCATCATGTTAACACATATTGGAAATGGTTGACAATGATGATGATGGTGGTCTTGTGAAGAAAAATGTAATGATGGAACCGTTGGACAACATGAACAGTCGCCAAAGCAAGTTTCTCAACGTTAGAGTAATATATTTCTTGTCCAACCAGGCCTCAACTAATGTAATATATAACATACTCTTCTATCATATCATATTCTTGAACCAAGACCATACCGATGGTCAACTCCAGAGTAGCCAAATACAAGAAGAAATATTTTTTACAATTGGGAGGCCATAGCAGAGGGGAAAACGTCATGGCACATTTCAATGCTTCAAAGGAGTGTTGAGGAGCTTCATCCCAACAAAATGGGACCCCTTTTTTCAAAATACACATAAACACTTTAGTGATCTTGGTGTAATTCGCAACAAAACACCGAAGAAAATTCTCTTTCCCTTGTCACCTCTGAAGTTGGGGTATCATGCATGGGGGAGGCAATTGAACTATTGCCTCAACCTTGAGAGGATCAACCATGATCCCTGTTTTCGATACAATGAAACCTAAAAGAAGAACTGACATCATGCAAAAAATGCACTTGTTAGGATTCAAGTGAATCTAATAGTATCGACATCGTTCAAAGTTTAGTCGTAGATGGTTGGGATGATTAGATATCTTGCGAGAATGTGATGCTAGAACATCAAGGTACACCTCGAATATGTGTTTGAGGTCGTGAAAAGAAAATGACATGGCCTGCTAAATGATGGCTCCAACATTACACAGGCCAAAAGGCATCTTACGATACACAAAGGTACCCCAAGGACAAATAAAAGTCATTTTATGTTGGACCTCGGGCTTGATTTGAATCTTATTGTATCCCAAAAAACCATCCATGAACAAAAATACTTCACAACCCACACATTCATCGAAAATATGATCGATAAATGGGACACGAAAATTATCTTTCGGGAAGACCTTACTCAAATCACGGAAGTCTATACAAACACGAATCATTACTTGTTTCTTGTTAACTGGAACCGGGTTTATTACCCATTTCGTCAATTGTACAGAGTTGATAAAATTGATTTTGAACATTTTTTCTATGTATTCCTTGATTGTTGTCCCTTTTTGAGGATTGACCAGATGAAGCTTCTGTCAGATCGGTTTGGCATCAGGATAAGTCATGATTTCATGCTTGAAAATTCGTGGGTCGATGCCTAACATTTCCTCATAATACCAAGCAAAAATGTCATGGAACTCTTTGAATAACTTAGTGTAAGTTCAAATCTCTTCAGGGGAGAAATCTGCTCCGATGAAAACATTCTCCACGAAGCCAAGGGTTTTGGAGATATCAATTGAAATAGTTGTAGCAATTCTTTCCATGTTACCCTCAGCATAAACTCCATGCGTAGCCATAGGATTGATAAGACAAGGATTATCTCCATTCATGGTCAAAACAAATTCTTCCACCTCTATTCTCCTATGCTTGGGAAGGAAGTGATATCTATGATATAGATCATCCCAAGGTCTATCAAGACCATTTATTGCCTAGATAATTTCCTCATCAGAGCGAAATACCAAGTCTAAAGGATCTTGAGTGGCAAGAGAATCCTGAGCCCAAATAGTCTCAAGAGATGGATATAACTCCTTTGAGGGAGTCAGATCAGAGTTGGTTGAAGTTTGTTGGACAATGTTGTATGCAACCTTAGTCGCAGATAAGGGCATGGCCATGCCATGATGCCCTATCCATTCCATCGAGGCCGATGGGGAAGGTAAATTCCACGGATAATTAAAGTAGCTTGTTCGAAACGACGATACTTGCAAAATTGCAACCCTCGCCTGGTCGAGAAAAAACGATATAATATTTACATCGTTAGAAGGCGGTGGGTAATCAAAGGTTCCCATCAATGATGAAAACAAACTGACACCTAAGTTGATAGTACTAGGTTGCGGATGAAGGCTCAAGACAAGAGAAAGACAATTGGTCAATGGTCACAATCTATCCCTCATGTGGAAAACAAAAGACTCGAAAGCGTAGAAACCAATGCATGCATTGCATAAGTCCAACGTATTCCTAACAACAGGTTGTATTCGATAGGCACATTGACCACTTCAACTTCGACACACACATTTTTACCCCCTAACTACACGGGAAATGAAGGAATTATTCTGTGTGGTCTAAACGACCGACCGTCAAAATCCGTAAGAAACATACGCGACAGAGACAACTCAAGCTGGTCAATGGCCTTCCAACATGCCAATGACATCACGCAAGTCAAGGAACACTCATCAACCACCGTACAAAATATGTTCTGTGTAAAATATTTCATGGTGTAAGCTACTACTATCTGAAAGGAAACATGTTGAGGAAGACGACGTTTTAAGCCGGTTGGATAAAAAATGATCACTCCTAGGTTACTAGTCTCTCTTGATCCCAAGGTGGACAACAAAGATTTTCTCTACAAGGGGAAACTCTGGAGGACATCACACAAGGGGTTTGTGCCATATCTTCTACAACAGAGTAGTTCTGGGCGACCCTCGCATTTGATTATGAGAATACTTCTTAAACACACCTTTCGGGATGCGAGTCATTGTTTCTCCCACCACATTCTCAATTTGGAGAGGATTCAATGGGTTAGTGGTTTCCTTTCCCTTCTCAATAGATTCTAGCATTCGGTAGTCTCAGGTTCTATTTGATAAATGAGCCTTGGAATTCATCTTTTAAATATTTGTGGTTGGGTTGTTATTGGTAGGTGTGGGGGGTCCTTGACTTCCCCCTTCCGCACTTGTGGATGCGGAAACCTAAGACATATTTTTCCCTTGTAGAAAAGGGTTCGTCAGCACAAAACATTGTTGTTGTGCTAATAGATTTTGGGCTTCTGCAATCTAATGGCATAGATGATTCAGGTGGTCTTTCATGCATATATTACACAGATACTTTGACTTCTTCTTCTCTATTTTTCCCCCACCAACATTATTGTTAGCCTTTTTCTCCCATTTACCCTTCATAATTTATTGTTTATTCTTTCCCTTGGCCTATTGGTTGGTCATGGGATTCGTTGACTACAAACTATGTACATCTGAAGCCCGGGTAGGGGGAAAAACTGAACTCAGAGTCTGGCTGGCCATAGTATGTTGTATCGACAATTATTGCAACTAATTTGACAACATATCTATGGACTTGATTTTTTTTCAGCCCACAATGTTGTCGACATGGGGACCAGGTGTTTTCTTGGCCTTATCGAGAGTAGACCGTGGCACATCTAGAAAAATCTCATAGAGCATGATAGACTGAGAGTATATCAATTCAATTTGTTGGGCTGTCATAATCTCCTACTCCTATGAAAACACCATGGAAGTCGCTACATCCTTATATACAAAAGGCACCAATGACTTCAAGAACCACTCAAGCAAGAAAGTAGGAGGGACCTTGACCTTAATCAAGTTCTTTCTATGCCACCATTCTCGGATATGATCATAGATGTGGCTGAACTTGGTTTGCTCAAATTTGGCCAACAATTCAGTGTCGACATCGTATCTCACAGGTAATTGGAAATGGTTCAAAAAGACCATCCCTAAGTCATTAAATTAATAGTACCTCAAGCCATCGAGCTCAATATACCACTTTGTAGCACCCCCTATAACAGTGCGTTGAAAAAGGCAAATTAGGATAGAGTCATCCTTCAATGAGTTTGACGAGCACCACAAGTGAAAGGTCGTCACATGATCACCTGGATCTTCACCAGAATTTCCCTCAAATTTCAGAATATTTGAAGGTAACTTAGTCATCATGGGTGGCCAATGCGGATCATGACAAATCGGGTCATTTATTAATATCGACAAGTTTGGCATATGTAGAGTTTCCATAAACGGTAGTTTCTATTGTTAATTATTCACAGGAAAAGAGGGACCTGGATTTTGATTGGCACCAAGTTTCCAGGAAAATTTGAAATGTTGGCTAGGGTTTTGGTAGAAACCGTGGCCTTTACTAGAAAAGGGAAACTATGTCTGTTGGGGTTTCATCGACTGACTCCCAAAATTGGACGGCATATCTTGTGCATAGATTGCTCCTTGCATTGTATTCCAAGGACCTTCGAAGGGGATTCCCCCAATCGATATGACGGGCATGGGTATAGATCCTTTCCCAGGGTTCCATTGAGTATGGAAGGGGTTTCCCCTGACCGAAATCCATTTTGAGGGAATTGATCCCTGCCAAGGATTCCAAAGACCTAGTGTGGAGTAAACTCCAATCGTCACTCCCTGTGAAGGAATAATACATTGCATCAGGTTTTGTTGACCAAAGTTGGGGGTTCCCCCAGTCGAGAAAGAATTGTTCCCAAACGCATCAAACAAAGAGAATGACATAGATCCCACAGATGTTGTATAAGATGAAGGTCCTAAACTACATCCAACAAACAAGCTATAATTAGCATTCAGCCCAATTGACTACTAGAAATCACAGTTGAGCGAAGGGGATTGAGGAGGTATATGACCCTCACCATAAGGTACAACATTAAAAGGGAAAGTATCACTCGTGGTTGACCCTTACAAGGGAGTGTTGGAGCTCCTTTCCCCTTGACCCATGGTACGTAAGGTAGAATAAGTAAGAATCGATTTTGTATCAAAGTTGGGAATCCCTTATGAGAAGGGAGTGCCCGCGCACTCTGAGTAAACATAACAACAGTCAAATCCACTAAAGGTACCAAACCACTGTCGAAAGTTGAGGGAGTTGAGAAAACTGTGGTCCTGACTGGCGAAGATGGGAGAGGAGGTAGGATGCCCCCTGCATTAGTAGCCGTAATGGGAGTATGGGCACTCCTAGACAAAGTAGAATCATTCACTTCCATTACTGCTCGTAGAAATAGGTGGCGCTCAAAAGATGTCACCTAGAGAGGGACAATCTGAATCAAGACCAACAACGATAAGTCAGTAATTCGAGGATTGGTTGGCGTGAAACCTTTAGTTTCAAAGTCATATATGGTGTATTCCTCCTAAGCCGGAAACTCTCCTCTCGAAGTAGGCTTGGGCATAGTTTCCTGCGGCCCAATTTCTTCGAATGGCCCCTCTTGATCAAGTCTTTGCCTCAACAGTGGCGGAGGTGGCTCCAGAGTAACTGATGACAAGGCCTGAAGCCTTCATGAATGAAAAATATGTTAATATTCCACTTTTTGAAATGATCAAAGGAAACAGTAAGGATTGACTATCATAGAAAATAAATCACACACTAAAATTTTCCTAAAGATAAATCAAGCAGTCTACTAACTAGTGGGAAGGATGGTTACGCCAATCGACACTAGAGCAACCAACCAGTGCAAGTGAAACTCGAACACGGAAGCACCTTCTAGGTATACCCTACGAAGCGCGATCTGAATTCCTCCCTAGTTACCATGGTATACCCTTGTAGTCACCTGTGTAAGTCCATAAAATATGGGCAACTAGTTTTCCAGATCCCAGTTAGTTACTAGGAGGGTATAGTTGATAGTCGGTAAAATCGTAATGAGTAGGATAACAAGTTCAAAGTGCTTCAAGGGCATTGAAAGAAACTTGTCTAGAATAAAACTAAGGTTCTCGAATGGATTCGAGGTCCATGAAGCTCTGTAGGAAAATGTGATCGGTATTGTTCCCAAGAAATACCCTCAATATGCAATCCCCACTACATTCAGTGCAGCTTCAGAGGTGTTATCTCCTCTTCCTTTCCTCACGCGACCTTGTGTTTATTCCCTGTGTTAGAGGGGGGTCTCAACTAACTCTTACGATATTGGACTTAAAATACTCCCTATCTTAGATTCCAATGTTTGTTTTAAATTGGCCTTGAAGAGTTTCCTCTTCACACCTAATTCAAGGCCCTAAAACCCTAAACTAGTCGGTGAACTTGAAACACAAAGTCTAATATGTTTTAGATTAAGCGTTTATTTTAAGGCTTGATTTATGCAAAGGGTGAGGTAGTGAAACTGATGGTGTTATGAAGAGACGAATAAGGAAGAGAACTTTAAAGCATTTGAAGGAAAAATATACTTCAAAATTAAAGCAATGTTTGTAAACAACTCTTTGTAGACTCAACTTTTCTAATTGATATTTCAAAATCTTGTAAATGAAGAAATCCTAAGCTTTCATTTGACTACAAACTACTTATGTTTCAAGAAATCGAAAAGAACTTTGAAGTGAAGACTCTTTTTCTTTGGCAAATAACAAACTTGACTACTTTACCAAACTAAATGAAAGAAAATGAATTCCCTTTTTTATTTATTTTCCAAAATTCTTTAACAAGAAAAAAAATGAAGTAAAACCTTTTTTTCGTTTTTTCAAAGAAAGAAATAGGAAGAAAGAGAAAAATGAAAGCAATATTGATAAATACCTTAAGCCCAGTGTAGATTGTAGGGATTCAACAAAGAAACTAAAAGGTGGATCTAAGACTTGACATCTCACTCTAAAACTTTTAGGGTAAACACAAGAATGCTAAGGAACAAGTAAATCGAAACGTCAACCCAAGCTATGGCCACAGACAAAGACTATGATTGATTCAAGAAAGTGTTGAGAAGTTTGAACTTCTACCAGGAAATATACAAACTCTCTCTTTATTAAAAAAATACGTTCATGAATCAAAGACGGGGGTTGTTTCATTTGTATCCTATGTATGTACATTGGTTGTCTTCTGTTCAGAGCGCGTATGTATGTGGGCTAACCCAAAACAGGGCATGTACAAATCCAAGAATTTTCAAAAATAAAAAGACAAGGCAGACTTACAGGGTAGGGGAAGTTGGTATGCACCTTGCAGGTGACCAAAAACCCTAAAAAGACTCAGTAAACTTGACTAAAACTCAAAAGGAAACTAAAAACCAATGAATCAACACAAAAACCTCCCTAAAAACCTAGAGAGATCCCTAGTATGGTCGCCAATTTTGCTAGCGGGAAAATCTCCTTATAACTATAACAGGGTTTAGAATATAGACATAGCAAATGACCGTCTAAAAGTAAACCTAGTTTATACACTACCCTAAACATACCAAAATAAATGGCCAGAAAGTAGTAGAAGAGAAGATCGATAATTGTACCTTTTATCCAATGTCTGGTGACGATCTCCTCAAGCTCTGTAGCTCCAAAGATAGCAAGTCTCCTCCCAAGGCTGACCTGCATCAAAGACTAAGGAAACAAGGGATACAAGCATGTTATTTCCATTTATGAATTAGGGTTAGAATCAAATGCTATGTATAAATCAAATAAAAGACACAAAACATCATCATTTGGGACAGGGAAAGGAGATTCTTTTATTCATCAATCAAAGAATGAAACTTATAATCATTCTCTACCACCATTCCACGAACCTAGTCTTGGATCCTCTTTACAATGCTCCTAGTGCACCTTCAATAAGCCTCTTCTCACACTCTACTAATCACCTCAAGGAAAGGGAATGGATTGAATGGAAGAAAAGGGGTTGAACATGGAGTGTTGAGGAAGTAACTCACAAAAGGTAGCAAATGCTTGGGAAAATAAGGGAAGTGAAATTGGACATAGTTTCACTATTCTTATGCTTGGTTGTGAAATGATACCCAAACACCTCCTTTTATATGAAAAAACGATGGTTATCGATTGGGGGATGGGCTATAGCAGGTGAATTGGTTGGGAAACCTCCAATAGCCCGTCAATTCCACGAAATTCCTTACAATTTTTTTATTTTTGCAAATTTTGGAGGTATACGTGAGTTGTGTATTATGCAACAAGTGTATGTATGAAGGTTGTATAGCATGCAACAAGCGCATGTATGCGGGCTGTAGTGGTGCAAGGGGTGTACATGCTATAAAATTTGGTTTCTTAAGTAGAGCTTCTCAGCAGTGATTTGGAAAATTATGCAAGTAAGAGGGCCAATGCCATGTATGCATGAGTAGGGAATTTTAGGGATATAACCACAGGGATGCAGGCTTATGGGGAGATAGAGGAATGAGGAATAATAACAAAAACAAAAATAACAAAATGAAGAGAAATAGAAAAATAATAATAAAATGTGCGCAGATAGGGAAATGTGGGTGCAATTTGAGTGATGCGAAAATGCAAGTGAAATCTAAGGATTGAAGAAATATATGTTTTGGGGGATTGTAGGTTTGGGGGTATGGTCAATGTGGGTACACTTTGAGGATTGTGGAAATTTGGGTTGTGGGGATTTGCTGGTATGTGGGTGCAAGGATCTGGTAAACTTAGTAAAACTAGTAAATATAGGGACGAGATAAATGGATGGGTTTGTGGTATGGAGGTGTGGGGGTTTGGTTAATGTGGTTATGTGGTCAAAATTTGTAGGAATTAGTAAATATAGGACTAATACCTAGTAAATATAGGTAGGGGAGAAAGATAAATGAAGGGGTTTGTGAGTATGTGGGTGCAGGGGTTTGGTCAAAGAAGGTATGCGAGTGTGAGGGTTTGGCAAATGCTGGTATGTGGTAAAACATAGTAAGAATTAGTAATTATAGGAGTAAGACTTATTAAATGTAGGGATGAGAGAAAGAGAAATCTGGTGGGTTGAGGGTATGTTGGTGTGGGGGTGGGGGTTTGGTCAATGCGGGTATGTAGTAAAACTTAGTATTCCTTAGTAAAGATAGAAGTAATACTTAGTAAAGGTAGGGGGGGATGTGGGGGTTTGGTCAATGCATGTATGCGATAAAACTTATTAAAAAATAGTAAATATATGGAAGAGAGAAATAGAGGGTGGTAAAACTTAGTATGAAAATAATAAAATGCGGGAGAAATAAAAATAATAAAATGTGAAGAAATAAAAATAATAAAATGTGGAGAAATAAGAAAAATCATGAAAATGACTCAGTGTTGGGGATTTGAGGGATACAACTCGAGGAATGCAGAGGGAAAAATGGAGGTTGCAGAAATGTGAAGGATGTTTGAAAATTGGCAATATCTTGGCATATGACCTATGTTTTCTATTACGAAGAATGTTCAACAAAGTTGACACATAGGGATATCCAATGAAAGGATGAACACAAACAATTTACTTATTTTTGGTATCCTTTTCTTTTTTTCTCTTTTGTTCAAAAGAGAAACCATCCACATTGAACTTACGTGAAGAAGAACCATGACATCATAAACTAATTCATAATTCTTAAATACTTGTTATGTCTTCATGATCAATACGAGATAATCATCTAGCACTTACCAAATTTTAAAATTCGATCTTTGCTTGATTAAGTATAAATCAAAATTACTCTAGTTGATGGTTGACAAGATACAAAATCAACATCTGGCTCCAACTATGGGACAATGAACCCCTATGGGTTACTAAGAACACTAGACCCAGACCAATGTCCTTATCCATCAGGCTATGGATTCATCCCCAAACCATTATCTTGATCCAACAAATTGTTATTAGGAAAAATGTATTAAAAGAACAAAATTACATATATGAGAAGAAAAAATCTACCTATCCTAACTTAGCTGGAGAACAAGGTTACTTTCAAGTGTAAGTGGACCTCTAATGTATCCATTTGTGTAGAAAAATCTTATTCTTACTCACAGTCATGGTTGAGAGAGTTGGTTTATTAGAAATGTTCCAAATACATTCTTCCATCATATAATGATAATCCTACCATGGTGAGGCTACAAACATAAATTTTTGTTGAAAATATATGGAGGATTGTAGGGCTATATTTTGTTGTTCACCAACAATATCATTGCCTTAAAAAATAAAATATATCACCCATCCCTCTTGTTTTAAATGCCCTTTTAATTTTAATGGTGTAAAGACCTCTTCTTCCTTAAACTCTACTCCAAATGAGAAATCAATAGCTTTAAAGTTTAATATAAAGTGATAACTTTAATCATCACATTTGTTTATCCCATGATGGCATCCCTCTTTTGGATTTGTATAAACTAGATGTGGCCATTGAGAACCCACTGCAACATTTTCATCATTCCCAGATTGAATGAAATATTCATGTGCATTTGGTAGAGGTTCATCAAATCCCTCCTTAAACTGATTTTCAACATTCTCTTAGATTGAGCATATGAGAGGTCACAATTTCCCTCTAATGGATCAAGTGGAAGATGGTATTTGTCTTGAGATGAAGCATATGAGAGGTCACAATTTCCCTCTAATGGATCAAGTGGAAGATGGTATTTGTCTTGAGATGAAGCATTAGGATTCTCATTTTCAACTATAGGAACACAATTCGATGTAAACAAATGTTTACGTTTTTCATTGGATTTCTCTTCTAAATCCCTTTCTCCATGATCTTGGAACCATATTGGAAAGTTTAAGAGATCATCTTTATTTTCATGAATATTTTCGTGAATGAATTGAGCTCCCTACATTAAGTTTTCCTAGATGCACTTTCCCTCTTGATTCAATAAAAATATTATATTCGTGTGTAAATCATTTTCATAGCATCTAAAAATGATGAAATCATTGGGAATCATTTATGGAGGAATCTTATGAAGGACTTTTAGAAATTTGAAAGTGATTTTTTTAACTGTCTCTTTCTCATTCATCCCGATTTCAACCAACTTTAAGAAAAGAGAAAATGGACATTTCCTGGGGAAATATTTCTCGACAAATAAGTTTTCTAATACATCCCATCTAGTGATGGTTTCGAGCAATAATGAATAAAACCATTCATAAGAATTTCCTTTTAGAGTTTATATAAATAATCGGAAAGAAATTTCATCCTCAGGCACATTGTAAATATTACAAACATTATTAAACTTAATCAAATTATTCTCTGCATCCTCCGAAGTATTTCCAAAGAAGATGGGAAACTTCTCCATGGAAATATTTGGCAAGGGATGCACCTCTCTTTGCAAATTTAGGGGAATTTTATGCAATCATTTCTTTCTTTGATAGCCTTCTCCCTTTACAATAAATTGAACAAATTTTTATTGGATTGGTGGAGAAGGAAAAATATCATCACAACATGAAATAAAATCTTTTGTGGAGTCATTATAGACATATTATTGTAATTCCATTATTTTTTTAATGGATTTTCCAAGGAATATTTTTTCAAATTACAAAGTTTTAATAATGGATTCATCGGGGAGCTCATCCTCCCGAATCCTGGATGGTTTATTGATTCTCCAGAATTCATCATAATTGACATGGGCCTCAAATTCCAATAATATATCTTGAAGGCCATCTAATGTTCCTTGAACAAGGTTTTCAAGAACTAAGTTCTTCTTAAACCATTCAACAATAAATATACAAGATCTCCTTCCAAGACTTGAACTTGATAGCTTCTATTTTTTCAATAACATCTTATCCTAAAAGAAAAGTGTTAGAGTTCTTGAAAATGACTCATCTCCCCATTAGAGCTGCTAAAAGTGTTGATCTATTTTCCTGTTAAGGACAAGAGACAACCTTGTAAGGTATTTTTATGCAAATTCAAAAATATCCTCTTCATTTTTAAAGAGGTGGTTCTCTTGTATTTCTCACTCATATAATAATTATGTCCATATTTATAAACAATGGATTTACCATTCATCACACTAATTCCAAAGAGTGGAATGGGAAAAGAACAATTTGAAAAAGAACGAATTTTTAAATCATGAAGAAAGAAAATTGTTCATAACATTGTGTCATATACATCTCCATATAATGGAAAGACACAACAATATGTCTAAAGAAAAATGAATCAAACAAAGAGTAGAAAAGATGCTCCTTTTAGCGAACCTTAAATGATTTAGAAACATTCATACAATAAATATGTGAAGGAAACCCATTCTCTTGATTTCATGCTCAAATAGAAGTATGAAACCACAAAAGTCATGAGCTCCAATATAGCTCTCTGTGACATTTCAAAAATAAGTGCAAACTGATTGTTCAATATCAAATAAAATGTGTGAAAAAAATTAACACTACATAATATTCTTGATAATTAAACGAGAAATAAGAAATGCATTTGACCTGGTGGTTTGGGATGAAGCTTTCGTGGACCATATATCAAGCATAGGTAAACTGGAACAGAATATAAGCAGTTACAAATCAGTCTTGTACAGAGAAAATATTGTGAATGACAAGGATGGATTATTTGCAGACTAAAAAAGAATTAAAGTGAGGGAAATGCTTTAGACAAATGCATGTACTCAGAAAAATTATAGCAGAGAATAGCCCTTGTGTTTTATTTTTCATTCTTTAAATAAGAGGGAGCATATCGAGCAAAATTGTTGTAATTGTTTCTTTGATCTTCAAGATTACGGTGGATTAGCGATCGCTTTTAACACATCATTCAACCATTCTTAAATGTACTCATGTAATGGTGCTACGATTATGAATGATTATTAAATCCCCTTTGTAAATGTGAACTTATTTATATGTTCCTCCAACTGGGACCCACTTTAGGTTTTCTTGAATTTTCTTTGAATAAACCATTTTTGAAAATAATTTTCTACCAATTCAGAAATAGCCACAATTGTGTTTTGATTTTTAACACATGATAAATACCATGGAAACCATATAAATCCCTTCCAGGCTATTATTCATGGCTCTAGCTTTCCAGTGATATCTTGTTTTCTCAATTTGGACATTGTGAGCAAACGTTATGGCCTCCAGAAGATAGGGTGTCAACAATCATCGATCTATTCTTCACATGAATTCTTGGCCCTTGATTTTGTAAGTCCACCCTATTTATCCCACTTTAATTGTGGGAGGGTTCTAATCTCATGCTTATAAGAAAATGAAATCCCATATTACTTGTGTGAAGTAGAGAGACAACCATGGAACCTTGTGTAGATTGTGCATAGTGTAGTTCTTGGTTTCCACATCACCGCCCAATCATCCGTGTTCAACCCATGCTTCCCAAGTGTTACTTAAAGATAGGTCCACTTCACTACCACATTGTTAGCGTCAGAAGTCACTCCTGGATTGCAGCAAGAGTAGAGCCCAACACCCATCAGTTTAATGTCACGATTTGTTTATAAAATGGATGATCAAATGGAGGCAAACTCAGGACAACATCATTTCACTTCTGAAAATGGGTCGGGCGTGCATAGGCAAGTGAGGTCTTAGATAAACTTCAAATAGTGAGTTGTAATAAGGGTGAGTGGGGGGAAGACTTGTATAAGAAGAGTGCAGGGGTCTGTTATAAACATCAGGTTCCTAACAGACTGTGAGAAGAAACGTCCAAAGGCAAGATCTTCTTACATTCAAACGCAAAAGACTAGAGAAAATAGTAATGTAACAACAAATCCTTTATCATAACATAACTACAACAATTCATGCGAATCATTCAATCATGAAATATCTGGCATGAGATGAAAACAAAGGTGAAGTAGGAAAATTGTTTGTCATAAAACAAGAAATCTCATATACAGATGCACAACCATGGAACTAGAATGGTTGTTAAAACATTACAGTCGGAAGCTCTGCTCTAGCATCGATAGATACAAAAATGGCAAAAATGCCTACATATACTCAAAATAACAACAACAACAACAAAATCGAGACGTTGCATTAAACACATTGCGTCTGCATGGTTTCTGACAATCTGCATCTGCAGTCTCTGAATGATCGTGCCCCTATGGCAGACGCAATTGAACTCCTGACAGCTTCGTGGGCGAATCAACGTGCCTTTAATTCATCGCCAGACATTCCAATTATGGCGGAGGCGATGTCTAACCACCACCAACTGCTTCAATAACTGCTTAATTGGGATTGAGGATAGCCAGGCCAACTCGACACTTCTGCGACATGGAAGACCCTTTGCGCTGCAACCTAGATTAGCTGAATGGTCTGATGAATAGGCGTGGAGGCCAGCACGAAGGATGAGGCGCATAACGGGAGTAGTGGCACCAAAACTATGAGGGTGAGATATGAAGTGATGAGGTGTGAGAGAGGTTACAGGGGAAGACATATGGCAGAAGGAAATAAGCTGAGGGGGCAGGAGATGAGATATAATGGGCATATTTTAGTGGGAGGCTGACGTGGAAGGGAGCAGGACACATGGCAAGGGGTGAGTGGATGATGAGATGGGAAAGGGACCAAACAGACCAGAAGAGGGGAG
>ML786826.1:88307-112365 GCA_009831015.1 Picea engelmannii | reverse complement strand
TTATTAAGACATTTAACATCATATGATGGCCTTGAAATTTTAGTTATTAAGACATTTGGCCTTGAAAGCCATATGATTTTGTGATTTTGTCTTATAAATACATTATCCTAGCCTTGGAAGCCATATGATTTTGTTTTATTAATACATTTGACATCATATTATGGACTTGAAATTTTGGTTATTAAGACATTTGGCCATGAAATCCATAACATTTTTTTATTTTATTTTATCAAGACATTATCCCAACCTCAAAAGTCATATGATTTTGTCTTATTAAGACATTTGACATCATATGATGGAAGTTATTGAAAGCATATGATTTTTTGATTTTGGTTATTAAGAAATTTGACATCACATGAGGGAATTTTGTGGTTGTCCTTGGATTTTGATATTTATAATCAATTATGTATAATATTTGATATGTCTTCCTTGTGTGTGGGCTATAGTTATGGAAATAAGATATCGATATCAAAGGAATGGAGGAAGGAACATATGAATTTCAAACAATCTATAAAGATCACATTAAGAAGTTTCAACATTACCAAGGAAGCAACAAAAAGTACAATTAAATGGAAGGAGAAGACAATAATTAACTTGTGTTAGATTATTAAATCGCCAAGGAAATCAAAGTAAAAGTCATAGAAAAAACATTGAAATGTTGGAGATCCTTCACACACACATATGATTTCTTTTTCCTAAGGTTTTCCCTATGTTTATTAGTCATTATCCAATATCCTATAGTTTAGGGAGAATATTCCTCAAGGAAAATATTATCTTCAATTCATATTTCAGTTTGATCAGTTGAGTGGAGTCTAGATGCCATATTGGGATTATCACCATGCAACATTGGGATCATCACCAGCTAATGTGCAGTGTCCTTGGGATCATCACCAAACTAACACATTACTCATGGTTCCATGATATCCTCCTAATTTCACTATGTTTTAGTCAGTTAACTGAAGACTGAGAGACTAGTTAACTCAGACTAGGTGGTAGTTCACTCCCGTAATTGCTTGAGAGACTAGACTAGGTGGCAATTTACTCTCGTAACTCCTGGTGTGTGTCCAGATCAATATATACCACCACTATGGTGCATTGGATTCTCCTCTAATGTGCATTATTTGATTTATACAGAGTATATCATGTGTAAATTATCATTCATTCATTTGGTTAATGAGAATTCTTCCATTCTTTCTCTCCTACTTATATTTTCTCATATTTTCTCTGTAAATTGTGTATGTAATTTTCCAGATAGATCTATTTTTTGTAGGTTCAACACATTTTCATGGTATCAGCTGATAGACTGCTAGGGAAAATACAAACCAAATTATTTTTGCAGGTACCGAAGATTGAAGGTAGTGGAAAAATGGAATTTCCAAAAGAATTCATTCTTACACCATACAATTTATTTGCATGGAAGAAGAATATGATAATGCATATTCGAGGCAGAGTATTACATAGGTTAACCATGAAAAAAGAAACATAACCAACATCAACCATGTAAAAATACAACTATTTAAATCGAATGGATGAATCATTTGGAACTATTTGCATTCTCATTTCTCTTGAACTCCTCTTTCACATATCCTCCTGTAAAACTCCCAATGAAACCTGCACCACCATGGAAGGGATTTTTGGAAAACAAGAAAAGATTAGGGGACACATGCTCGAGGTGGAATTGTTCACTTTGGATCCAAAAAACTTCGACAATCTCTAAGATTTCTTTACGAAATATAAGGATTTGTTGTCATAACTCAAGGATTGCAGGGTTAATAATTCAAAGCTGGAAAAAAAAATGGTTCTTACCATTCTATCAAAACTAGGTCCAAAATACTCAATGTTTGTATCTACATTACATTCAGTTAGGATCGCCTCTAGAGCCACCTGGATGATGCCCTCTCTTGAGGCATTTATCGAGTCTCTAACACGAGAGCATAACAAGCTCATCAATATGGGAAAAATCAAAGGCCCAAAGGCACATGCACTTACTGTGCAACATGGTAGTAGTTATCAATATCATAAATTTAAAGAAAAATACAAAAGGAAATCACATGCAAATCCAAATAAGGAAGGGAACTCAAAACCCTTCAATGATGCCTCTGAATCCAAAGGTGGAAAGGGCAGAAAAGGGGAGAAATGCACTTACTTCGATAAATGATTCCATCTAGAATCCTCATGTATGCAGAAATAGATAGATCAAATGGCCCAAATACTTCAACAAAAAAACCTTGGATATCGCATCCCCGAGGGTGCCAAGAATAAGAAAAAGCCATAAGATCATAATCTCAAGAAAGGGAATTCTAGCCATGCTTTGATTGCATCAACTCCTCTCTCAATTCTTGGGTCGTAGATTCAGGTCCATCACACCACATGGAAGCCACAAAAGAAGTATATTCTTCATTGGATGCATGCAAAGGTTCTCTTATTCTGATGGGAGACAACTCTCCAGTCGAGGTCACTGGAAAAGGAAGAATTGAACTCGCAAATGGAAGCTTCTAGAATCTGCTACATGTTCCCAAACGTTTTGCCAATCTTCTCTCCCTGTATCATATGAAAAACATTGGCACTGGAAAGAGAATCATATTCACAACTGATGCATTGGATATCTATGACATGGAAACCAATTCAAGGGTTTCTACCAGTGAGGTAAATCATCAATCTAGACTCTACACATTTTCTAAATTTATTGAACCAGATTCTACATTACTGCTTACCCATGTTGATGAAAATAGTAGGATATGGCACGAAAGGTTCGGGCATTTAAATTTCAGATATATGCAATAACTTAGAAAGCAGGGAATGTTTGCTGGTCTACCCAACATCCACTTCTCCAAAGGAATTTGTGAGAGATCTGGTCTTGGAAAGCACCCTCAAGAGAAATTTGACAAAGGAAATACTCATAATGTTTCCTTTCCTTTATATATGATCCATAGTGACCTCATGGGCCCTTTTCCGCATCCATCAATCTATAAAGCATAGTACATGGTCATTTGTTTGGATGATTTCTCATGCTTCACATGGATTTTCTTTCTCAGGAAAAAATCAGAGGTATTTCAACACCTCAAAGATTTCAAAGCCCTTGTTGAGACACAGTGAGGAAAGAAAATCAAAGTCCTTTGAACAGATAATGAAGGAGATGATGTCAACCACGAGATACAAAATCTTTGTCATCAGGTAGGGATTTAGCTGCAGCACATTGTTCCCTATACTCCATAGCAAAATGGAGTTGTTGAGAATAAAAATAGATCTCTAAAAGAGATGGAATCTTGCATGCTACATGAAAAGTCACTTCCACAAATATTATGGGCTGAAGCACTTAATTGTGCAACCTACATCCAAAATATATCTCCCCATATATTTTTCAAGGATAAGAACTCTTACGAGGCTTGGAGCGACCTCAAACTGAAAGTGACCCACTTCCATTTTTTCGGTTCACGTGCATGGGCCAAGATTCCCTTTGATAAGAGGAAGGCACTTGATCCACAAATCACAAAGTGTAGCTTTGTTGGATACCCCGATGGTGTGAAGGGATACAAACTCATTGATATTTCCTTGGATTGGCTCATCATTGAGCATAGTGTCCAATTCAAGGAAAGTGTCTCACATGTACCTCAACAACTGCATGCAGACACTTTTTTTCTTCCACCTATCAAAGATGATGAGCATGCACATGTCATCTCTTCTTCATATGGGAGTTCTAATTCAGAGGATTCATATGATGAAGATATAGAGTTAGTACAGTCAGATGCATATTCAATGCATGCATAAGAATATGCAGAGCTAGAGTAGAGGCCACAATGGGCCAAGACCACTCTTTAGAATGTAGGAGATCTTGTTGGGGATCCAGCTGATAATAGGAGGATTCCATGTGATTTCAAGGAGATTTCTCTTTCACTCACTGCCACTGAACCAATGCCACCCAAGCATCTTTTCTTGGTTCAGTCTTTAGATCCATAGTCCTATGGAGAGGATGATACAAATCCATTTTGGGAATCCTCCATGTAGGAGGAGTACAACTCTCTCCTCGAGAACTAGACTTGGGATCTAGTCCCCCTTCCTCTAGGAAGGAAAATTTTCAAGTGTAGATGGGTCTATAGGACCAAGAGCATAGTGGATGGATAGGTTAGATGATACAAAGTCAAGCTAGTTTCCAAAGGATTTCAGTAGGTGCATGGAATTGACTATGATGAGACCTTCGCTCCAGTAGCAAAGATGGATTCCATACATTTGGAAGTTTCCATTGCAAAAACTAAGGGATGGGAAGTCCATCAAATGGACATGAAGAATGGATTTCTTCATGATGATCTCAATAAGGAGATATATATGGAGCAGCCCAAGGGATTTATGTCAGATTAATTTTGGTATACTGAATGAAGAAGTCTCTTTATGGCCTCAAGGAGGATCCAAGGGAACGGTATGCCAAGATGGACTCCTACATGATGTCACTAAACTTTGTACATTGTAAGTTAGTCCTAAATGTTTACATGCTCAGGAAGGATGATTCACTTCTACTCCTAGTTCTGTATCTTGATGGTTTGTTGATCACCGATTGCTCAACTTTAGTGATTGCTAAAATAAATAAGATTCTGCATGATAGGTTCTTGATGATGGACATGAGTCTTCTACATTTATTCCTTCGAATCGAGAATATTAGGGATGCATCAAGCATCAAACTATCTCAGGCCAAGTATGCACGAGATATCCTTGAGAGATTTCACATGAAAGACTGCAAGTCTACCCCAACTCCTTTCCTATCATGATTCATACTTGAGGATGGAGGGGACACTCCACTGGTTGACAACGCACTCGATAGATAGCTAGTGGGGAGCATGTTGTATCTCACACACTCCATACCATACCTCTCCTATGCAGTTGGAGAAGTCTCTAGGTTCATGTTGGAGCCACATGAGATGCATTAGAAGGCTGCAAATCATATCCTTTGATACGTATAGGGAACCATCACCTTTGGGATTAATTATGCAATAGAATCTAAATTGGACTCATCGGTTTCACTGATTCTCACTTGAATGGAGATAGCATTGATCGTAACTCCACATATGGTTACTCACTCAATATCGGTTATATTCCTATCCATTGGTTGAGAAAGAAGCAGGTTGTTATTGCTCTATCTTCAGCCAAGGTAGAGTAGAGAGCGACAGTTAACATAACCATTCAGGCTATGTGGATACAACATTATCATTGAGTTGGGAATTAGGTTTCATCAGTCGATTGTCATCTAGTGTGAGAACTAGAGCACTCTGAAGTTATACAGAGATCCATTTCAAAGGTAGCAGACGAAGCACATCAAGATCCACATGAACTACATCCAGTACTTAGTACACGAGGGTATCATCGACTTGTATTTTTGTCCTTCAACATAACAGACTACAAACATCTTCACCAAGACCTTCAATGAGCACAAGTTCCATTCTCTGTTAATTCCTCTTGGAGTTAAGGACATCATTTCCTAACAACTGTCTGTTCTTGTTTTTACATACATTGTACTTTGACGGGGGGTTTTCCCATGAGGTTTTTCCTCTTTCCTCGTTTATTTCATTGTATCTTTTGTATTTGTGTACCTAACATGGCCTCGTTGCCAGGACCCATTCTTTATTTTCACCATAGTGATGTTCAGGGGGGGTGTTGGAGATACTTCAAACACATCTAGGATTTATTTTTCCTAAGGTTTTCCCTATGTTTATTAGTCATTATCCAGTATCCTATAGTTTAGGGAGAATATTCATCTAGGAGAATATTCTCTTTAGTTCAGACTTAAGTTTGATCAGTTGAGTGGAGTCTAGATGCCACATTGGGATTATCACCATGCATCGTTGGGATAATCACCATATAATGTGATTTTTCTTTTGGATCATCACTAGACTAGAGAATTACTCATGATTCCCTAATCTCCTCCTCACTTCACTCTGTTTCAGTCAGTTAACTGAATATTGAGAGACTAGTTAACTTAGACTAGGTGGCAGTTCACTCCCGTAACTTCCTGAGATACTAGACTAGGTGGCAGTTTACTCTTGTAACTATTGGTGTATGTCCAGATCACTCTAGACCATTACTATGGTGCATTGGAATCTCCTCCAGTGTGCATTAGTTGATTTATATAGAGTATATCATGTGTAAATTTACATTCATTCACTTTATTAATGAGAATTCTTCCATTCTTTATCTTCTACTTCTCTTTTCTCATATTTTCTCTCTAAATTGTGTATGTTGTTTTCTAGCTAGATCTACTCTGTGCAGTTTCAACACATTTACATGAAATCATATGATTCTTTTATTTTGGTTATGAGGAATTTTGGCTTCATATGATGAAATTCCATGGCTTGCCCTAGTGTCCCATATTCATAATCAATTATGTATATTATTTTATATGTCTTCTATGTGTGTAGGTTATAGCTATGGAAGAAATACATTGGGATAAAAGGAATGGAGGAAGAAACATATCAAATAAATTATAAACGACACATCAAGAAGTTTCAATGCCACCAAAGAAGAAACAAAAAATCAAATAAATGGAAAGACAAGACAATAAATAAATTATGTTAAATTGTGAAATGGAAAACAAAATAAAAGTAAAAATCATGGATAAAGAAATCTACATATGTATCGTAACAAAGTCCAAACAAAAGGGTGAATTTTCATAATTATATGATAATAAATAAAGTGGATTTTTTTTCACCTTATGAAAAAAATAATTTTAATTATTTGTATAATAACATCAAGTATTATTAAATAGTAAAATGACAAATCTCAGAGAAACATTGTCATGACAAATTCAAGTTTCTATATGTAACATCCCCACTATAATCCCCAATTTAATTTATGCTTAATGCAGATATAATATGTGGCCAAACCTATAACATTTATAATAATGATGAATTGATTTAATAAGTAAAGTTGATGCATATGTGGAAAGTGGAAAAACCCTAGCTTCTACTCTACATGTAGCTAATCCCAACTTCTGGAAACAGAGCCACCGCACCTTGGCTTGTAGACTACCACTCATCCAGAGCATATGATATCTAGAAATGAATCTTGGGGGGAGGGAGGGGTGAAACCCTCCTCATACAAAAATTTCATTGTGAATGCAAAAGAGGGGACAAGATCCAAGTGGCTGCCATTCGATCTGCTACCCCATTTGTGGTAACAATTCCTCACCAAAGAATAGGGTTGCAGTGAAGAGATGGAGGTAGAGATGAATATGTCTCATCCAAATGTTTCTAGAGGATGGGAACCGAGAAAATGCATCCCCCAATCTTATAAACCTCCCATATATACTATCAGCTTGACTAGGGTCAAGGAACACACCGAGTTCATGAAAGAACATGATGTAATAGGGAAATTTATGGGTCTCTATCCTTTGGAAAGGGACCTCATGAGATGGATAAAAGATTGGTGGAACCCAAACAAGTACTATGAAGTCCAACTCAGTTCCAAGGGTTTCTTCACGATCATCATCTACAACCTGGAGGACAAGGACCCAATCTTCGAAAATTGACCATATTTATACAAGTCTGTACGGATCTTCCTCAGATTTTTGATGAATCGCTTTATCCCAGAGAAAGAATATTTCACCATGGAACCATTCCATATCTGATTCTACTCCCTACCCCATAAATTATGGCTTGAATAAATTCTCATGGGCATAGGAAACACAGTGGGAAGGTATGTAAAATCCTCAGATGTGACAGAACAAAGTAAATACACCTCTTATGCCCACATATGTATCTACATGGATATATCAAAGGCCTTACTAGGATCAATAACAATATAATAGTAGGATGAGGAATGGAACTAGAATATTGATTATGAACAGATACCCTTCCATTGTAGGAAATGTCATGAGCATAGTCACCTCTTCCGTGACTTCCCTCTAAATGCTCAAAATTCAAAAGCAGAGGACATAAAGGAAAAGGATGGCTACACAATGGTCACAGGAAGGAAAAGAAAATCCCAGGAAGCACAATCAAGAAAGTAACTTGACTATCCCCATCATCAACTCTTTTGATAACTTAAATCATCTCCTAGAAGAAGAGGAGGTGGAAAATCCACATAAGAAAGACAATCGGGACAAGGATAAAGGAAAATCCAATCTATAGCCTGAACCAATAAAATGAAAGAACCAAGGAACAAATCCTCTAGTTCAACAGAATGAGGATAAACCAGAGGATGGTGGGGACACCCTCATGCAGTTGTATTATCAAGATCTAGTGGGGAGTGAACTGGAGAAACTAGAGGAAGCCTTCAATAAAAAGGAATTGAAACCATCCCAGTAGAACAACTAAGGAAAGTGAACAAATTATTTATTGATTCCATTACAAGGGCCACTTTGCAACTAGGTATATCCCCATATCCAACACCTAATCCCAGGTCCACCCCTTGAGAAATAAAATGCAAAGGATATAAATCAACACACCAACTCATCAAAGAGGTGGGAAACTATATGCTTAGCTCGGGATAGATCCACTATCTCACGGAAGGGTACTTATCCCCACAACCCAAATTATCACGATGAACATAATCAATTGGAACACTAGAGGAATTAATGGAAGGTCCAAACAAAGGACCCTTCGAGACAATATTCATGCAGAGAATCCATAAATTCTCCTTTTACAGGAAACAAAATGTGTTAGGGAAGAAACAGAGGAAATATTTCAGTGATGCAAGAGGAATTGTAACTCCATTCACATAGACTCAAATAGAGCTACAAGGGGCCTAGACATTCTAGGAACCTTGCCACAATCATAATAGATCAAACTTTTTCCACGGTTGGCACACTCAAAGTCCTCTTCGGGATTTTAGGATCCAATAAAGATGGTATGATTACAAATTCCTATGAATCACAAAGTAGGATATTTTCTTACACAGTATATCCACAATAAGTACGTTGCTAAGATATGTGCACTGGATAGTGGGGGGAGACTTCAACATCATTCTTACAATGGAGGAGAATACTAGAGGCACAAAGCTCTTAGATTAGGACAGTGGTAAGTTAAAATCACTAATAAGCTAGCTCAAATTTATAGACATAGAAACTAGGAATGGATTTTTCACTTGGTCCAACTGACGATCTAGACTCCAACATGTCGCAAACATGATGGAGCTTAGAATGAATGGGAAAATCTAACTGATAGGCCACCTATCCCATGTAATTGAGAACTATATAAGGACCAAAACATTTGAGCACCAGTTTCTAACAATGGTCATCCTTGAGTGAAGTCATCTTGTAAGGTTGTAGTCGATGAAACACCTAGTCCCCTTCAACAAAATGACATTTTGAATGACCTTGATCTTCTTGTTGCTTCATGCGATTCTGAGCCATGACCAAATTCTCTTTGAGGGTACAAAGAATAGCCTCTCAAAGTGTAATACTTTTGTCAACCACCTGGACCATCAATATGTGGGGCATCTATGATAGAACTAAAGGTGGATTTTGTCCATATACTTCTTCGAAAGGATTCATGCGAGTAGCTATATGGTAAGAAGTGTTGTACCACCATTCATATAGGAGTAACCATCAATCCCATTGATTTTGGTTTTCATATGAAAAAAACTGCAAATATGTTTCCAAACACTTGTTTACAACTCTAATTTAACCATCAGTCTCGAGATGATAGGTGGTGTTGAGATGCAATTGTGTGCCCTATAGCCTGGCCAACTCTTGCCAAAAATTGCTGGTGAAACTGGGATCTCTGTTAAAAATAATAGAATGAGGCATGCCATTAAGCTTGAAGATATGATCCATGAACATTTGAGCCACAATGGAGGTGGTGAATTGGTGTTGAAGAGCATAGAAATGAGCATTCTTGGAAATAATATCAACTACATCCATGACGACTGACTTATTTCCTTATTTAGTTAATCCAATAATAAAATCCATAGAGATATACCTCCAAATAGTGGGTGGTATCATAAGTGATTGTAGTGTGCCTGGGTCTTTGGTTTTTCCTCCCTTTTTTAATTGACAGACATAACATTCTTCCACAAAAGTGTGAACTTCTTGTTTCACACCATCCCAGAAAAAAGAACGTTTGACCCTGTCATAAGTTTTGGTAAACCCTGAGTGCACAGTTGTGGGTGTAGCATGAATCTCATAAAGAAACGTGGATTTAAGTTGTGACTTTTTACTTAAATACAAACAACATTTGTATCAAAGATCATCATTCTACCAAGAGTACGCTAGGGAAACTGGAGAATTGTCTTGCAATTGTTGGATCAGACTCGAAATTTTGGGATCTTGTAGCCATTCCTGGCAAAAATCTTGGAGCGAATATGGTACAATGAAGGAGAGGGAAAAAAGGGACCCTTCATCTTCATATTTTCTTGAAAGAGCATAAACAACGACATTGCCTTTTCCTTTCTTATAAATGATATCATAATCATATCCAAAGATCTTAGTCACCCATTTTTGTTTCTCTGGGGATAAAATATGTTGCTCCAGAAAATACTTGAGGCTTTGATGATATGTCTTAATTTGGAATCATTTCCCCAATAGATAAGGGCACCATAGATCCATTGCATGAAAAATAGCCAAAATTTCCTTTTCATAGATTGATTGGCCCAAATATCGCGCTGATAGTTGTTGGTGGTAAAGGCCAAAGGTCAACCATCTTGCATAAGGACTACTCCAATTCATCTCCCAGAAGCATCACATTCTTGAAAAAAGGTCTTTGTGAGGTCAGGAAGGACCAAGACAGGAGTGGTGTACATAGCCGCCTTCAAATATTGAAAGGAATGATCAGTTGCTTGAGTCCAAGTGAAAGAATTGTTTTTAAGGACATCATTGAGAGGCTCCACAATTTGCCCATAATTCTTATCAAAATTTCAATAATAGCCTGTTAAACCCAGAAAATCATGCAACCTTTTGAGATTCGTAGGGTGAGGCCAATCCTGCATAGCTTCAATCTTCTTAGGATCAACCCTAACACCCAACTTGCCAACAATATGACCCAAGTACTTGACTTTCGAGGCTCCAAAATAACATTTATATTGTTTGAGTAAAATTTGGTGCTGAGAGAGTAGATCAAGAACTGAATCCACATGAGCAAGATGGGTTTTCCATATTTTACTATAGATGAGAATATCATCAAAGAAAACTAAGAAAAGATGATGGATAAAAGGATAGAATACATGATTCATGAGGCTTTGGAAAGTGCAGGGAGAATTACATAAGCCAAAGGGCATGAACAAGTACTCATAGTGTCCCTCATGAGTTCGAAATGTGGTCTTAGGAATTCCTACCTCTTTCATACATATTTGGTGGTAGCAAGAACGAAAATAAATTTTAGTAAAGAACTGGGCAGCACTTAATTCATTCAAGAGATCATTAATGGTAGGAATGGGATATTTTTCCTTGATGATGAGTTTGTTGATGGCACGAAAGTCAAGACACATAAACCAAGATCCTTTTTCTTAATTACCATGACTACAAGAGAATAATAAGGGCTAGTACTAGGATGGATAACTCCTGCGGCAAGCAATTCTTGAACAATTTTCTCAATTTCATTTTTCTGGGAAAAGAGATGACGATAGGGACCAACATTGGGATGTAGGATACTAGGTACGAGGGGAATGGAACGATCATGAAAACCATGGGAAGGATGAAGTCCCTAGGGAGTGGAAAAACAACTTTATGTTTGGAGAGGATGGATAGGAGGTCAGGAGGCACAGAGGGTGTCTCAGTGGCTTGAATGGAATAGATTTGTGCAATAATTCTAGAATGACCTTTTTTAGGATATTTTCCATGCGATGGGAACTAATGATATAAGGGGAAATTGTTGTGATTCCTTGGAATTTATAATTTTGGCCCTCCTGGTTGAATTTCATGGTTAATTCCTTAAAATACATGAGAATGGGGCCCAAAGTCCTTAACCATTTGGCACCCAACACAATGCCACAACCACCCATGTCGATATAAAACATATGATATTTCATGTGGTATTAAACAATTTGGAGACACATTTTCAGAATTCCCCCAACATTTCATGGACCCACCATTGGAAATCATGATTTGAAAGTTCTTAAATGCTCGGATATAGAAATTAGTTTCTTGGGAAATGCGACGATTAATAAAATTATGAGTTTTTTCACTCTCAACGAGGATGCTGACCTTACGATGCTTAATGTAACCAATGATCTTGAATGTTTGGGGAGAAGAGATGTGAGTGACAGAATTCAGGGAAATGATCAGTTCAACTTCTGGGGGGTCTGAGGGTGGAGTCAGGTTATTGTGTTTAGGTGATTTAGCCACAGGGGGAGCCTTGACCTCTACTTTAGAAACATCTTCATAGATGTCCATAAAAAGATTTTTCTCCTTACACTTGTGCCCAGGAAAATATTTTTCATCATAATTATAACAAAGGCCCTTGAGTTGGCATTCATCCATTTCTACCTGGGTCAATGTTTGGATCTTTAGTGGAGTGGAAGGAGGAGTGGGAGTGACTGGTTTAGGGCGAGGAATAAAGGATGGTTTTCTAGTTTGAGAAGAGACAAAATGTTGTGGTTCCTTATCTCTTTTAGTAGCTTCCACCCAACTCTGGGGGTGATCCATGAGGATGTGGGAACAAATCTCATCCTTGAGGACACCGATATAGCAGTCTCGGAAAAAAGCATCAGAAATTCCCTTGATGCGTAAATCCAGTCGCTCAAAAGAAGCTATCAGGCCTTCCACTTTTACAGATTATTTCAACTTTTTCAAATGGCCTAAATGGTTGGTGTTAGTGTCAAATCATTCATAAATATTTGCAACAAATTGTGTCCAAGCCACATAGAATTTTTTCTCCATTGCCACCATTTCCGACATTCTTGATGTAGATGGAGAACACCATGCCGAAGTTTGTCCAAATCATCTTTAATTTCATACAAATATAAATAATGTTCCATTTGAGTTACCCAGTTGATGGTATCTGAGGCATAAAAAAATTTCACATCGACGTACGAAAGGCATAGGTCACGTTGAAATTGATGGGGATGAAAACTTTGGGAATTGGAGGAAGTTTCACCTTTGGGGTGCAAAGGTGGGTCAGAGGAGGTAAGGTCTCCAGTGATATTTAGCTTGGTGCAGATATGGCTAGTGAAGGATGTAAGCTTAGTAGAGAGGTCATGTTTCAAGATTTCCATTTTTGCATCTATGGTAGAATGAATGTTTGTATTTATGGTGGTAATATTAGCACTGAGTTGCCACACTTCCTGTTGGGGATTTGCGAAAGTAGAGGACAAGTAATTGAGGCAGGCTTCAAGGTCTTGGATATGGTTGTGGACCATGATGAAGGGGGGAAACAAAAAAGGATGGGTGGTGTTAGGGTCCTATGATATAGTCATCTGGTCTCCAGTTACTTATTTGGAAATTTTTCTCTGATCATTTTGAGAATGTCTTCATGATAATAATCTCAAGAGTAATGGTCTAGTGGTGTATCTTATATTTCAAAGAGGTGTCCAGGTATATCCAAAGTTGGCAAGTGATGGTTTGAAAATTTTGAATATAAAAGGTCAAATAAATAGATTTTGACAGCTAAGGGTCAAATTTTTATGTGTTGCAAGCTACCGAAAGTGCCCAGTTTTGGAAACTAAAAAGGTAGGCACAACTCTCAGTTGGTTTTCGAAAGTGTAGAATTTTTTAATGGTTAGACTATCCCATCGAGCTCTTAAACCATCATCATTACAAAGGTCATGATGATCTTAAATGCTGTCAAAATCATCTATGGGGATCATTTGTCATGATTTGGGCAATTGGTAATGATTCTAATTGATTTTTTTTTAAATCATTAAACCCTAAGATATCAATCTGAAACCCCATCATGATTTCATTCTCCATCACCATTTTGTGCAGCAAATCACATGGAGGTCTATCTTAGTCGTTTTTAAGTAAAAATCATAATATGAGGTTCCTTATTTGTTGAGTGTTTGTTTTAGAATCTCAGCCATCCACAAATTTGTTGGTCTCAAGAATTTCCCTCATCTGTCTTTCCTCTCTCCTTTTTTCTAGTGTTGGTCTCCCATAAATCAACCCAGATTTCAGTATTTTCAAGATATTAATAGGTTTTTTGCAGATGACTACTGGAGGAGCATTACTCAGGAGGGAGTTGTAAGATATTTCCTCTATGGAATCTCATCCAGAGATTTGTCAAATTTTCAAGGATGTAGGTTGCTACATGTTTTGTAAGAAATTACAAGGGTATCATCAGGGAATTGCAAAGGCCTTTTCCAAAAGTTTTGATGGAGCCAAAGTTCAATTGGGTCCTCTAGAAATGCAGATAGATGAGGTAAGTGTTGCTAAAACAATTGATATACCTGGAGAGGGTGAGAGGTGGTTCAAGACCACTTCCATTAAAGACATTGAATTTAGATCTTACCTTAATCCAAAATTCGAAATAATTACTTGGAAAAAGGACGTTCCCAAGAATTACTTGGAAGACAGATGGAAAAAATTGTTGAAGGTTATTCAGGTGTACATAACTTATGAAGGGAGGTATGGCAGGGTCATGTTGTACCATTTCAAGATTATCAATCATTTCACAGGAAGAAACCCTCTGAATTCGCCTCATTATCTTCATAGGAGCCTCACTAAGATGTCACAAAAAATCCACGATAAACATGAGAAAGAAAACAATAGATTGTTCCATCATGGCCTTATTAAGCTTATAGTGATGGAGGAACTCCAGAGAAGAGAGAATACATAGGACTATCTCCTATTTTGGAGAGAATTTGAGCAAGAGATCCAGCCTAAGGGTAAGAAGACACCTACAAAGAAGTCATCTACACCAACGAGTAGTAAGATAAAGAGAAGTGCTCTATCACCAGTTCAGACAAAATGGACAACCCCTTCACCCAAGTTTAAGAAGGAAAAAAAGAAGCTTGATTTTGATCAGGGAATAGAGGTCCCAAGCAGTGTTTTTGAGAAAAACGTCTTGAATTTTCCATACTAAGATTCTAAGTCTAAAACAACCATGGAGGAGAGAGAGAAAACTAAAGTTGAAGATCCAACCTTGGAGGTACCTAGTACATCAAAAAAAATTAAGATCAATAAAGAATCTAAGATTCAGAAGATGAAAGAGGAAGTAACAGATCTTAAGCTGTTAGAAAGAGTCATCAAATCTCTTAATCAGGCTATGAAAAGGACATCTCATGAGGTAAGAGACTCATTTAAAAGGTTAGCTCTGATGCATATAGCTCTAGAAAGGAAGAATAAAAGACTGTCTAAGAAAAACCAAAAGCTCTACCAAATGATCAAACTCTTGAGGTTTAAACTAGCACATAGAAAACCAAAACCAAGATCTCACCTTGGTGTAGAATGTTTGGTTGAGGTAACCATGAACCTAAATGGGGAATCCTAAGAGTTAGACAGAGTAAAGGAATCAAATTTTTCAATTTTGAACAGTTTTGGAAAACTCAGGACTTTCGACAGCTTATTTTGGTCCATAGAGGTGTTGTTAGTTTCTGAATCCCCTGAATTTCGGTAGATAAATCGACTTTGTTCTATATGTGTTATTTACTGAAATTACATAAATGGACAGAACAACAATATTTTCTCCTATATCAAATCCATTTTCTTTGATGTCACTCGAGGAGACTTGCAGATGCATTCCAACTCCAAAATATATGAGAAGGGATATATTTTTCATATTTTAAGGCAAATACAAAGGACAAAGGTTCAAAGATAACTCCATTTTGGTTGAAGATAATTGATTCATGGCTGAGGTTTCAGTGAAATATTTCAAGCAGTCCTATCGTCATCCAACAAGGCTATACAGATGTCGAAGACTATAGTGTTAAATCACTTATGAATAGGATCTATCTCCTAGAATTTTGTAATAGGATAGATTTTATAAACACTTGTAATTTTTAGATCCATGTTTTGAGGATCTAAAAATGTTTTGTGAATATTATATAAGCCCATAGAGGCCATAGTGAAAAGGGTTAGACTGGCAGGGAAGGATGGCATGGAAATTTCCCCATCCAGTGTTAAAATGTTCCAAAGGCTGTAAGTGACTTTTTGGATGAATAGAAAGGCTTTTTGTTCCGATATTCTTGTGTCATGATCATGTGGTGAAGTACCTCTTTATGTAACCTATTATTATCTTGTCTCACATATTGTTTTCTTTCCTTATCGTTTATAAGAAGATTATGTTTCAGGATTTGTCTTAGACACCATGATCTGGATTAAAACAATATTTATGTTTTCTTCTGATAATTGAATGTAGAATTCAGATAAGATCTGCTTTGCATTTAAATTGGACCCTAATCTATACTTATTTTCCATTTCACAAACTCAAAGGATCCACTGACATGGTTACCATGCCTTGTTACATTTTTTCTCAGCTATTCATTCATTTTGTCAGCTTTAACCTCTTGACTCCATTTTTGCCCAATGGCCCTCTTCTATTGTCTCAACCAAAAAATCTAGAAACAAACCTTGTGTCCTCATAGCTATCCTAACATCCCATACAAACAAGGCTAAATTTGACAAAGAGATCCCTCTCTGAATCTTGGAGGGCTAGATCCAAGATTCGAAGTGGTTTTGTGGTTACCCCTACCGATTTCCTCCTCAGCTTGTGAAATTACAAGGTGATAACATAATGGAAACCATATTGGGGAACTTTCTCCAGTAGTTCACTTCAAGTTCCAGATCTAATCACTGATGGTGGACCTTGACCAGACACAAGAAGGATGAAATATTTCACTTGGAAAATCCAATCAGCTCTAGACAGTTCCAACTCAAAGACTCCACTGGAGGAAGAGCCTGAAGCATGACCAAGCAATCTAGAAAGAGAAGGTATTCAAGTTCATATTGTATTCAAGACATTTTTTGTTTTATCTATAATTATGTCCTATCTTTTTCTAATCTGGATCAAGAGTATATTGTTGAAGTTTACATTGATCATCTGCAAATTGATGAGCCTCAAGAGACTAAACCCCAAGGTGTGGATACTCATACACCTATGCACATCCTAGATATACTTGTAGAAATTCCAATGAGACATAAGCGTCTTTCTTTATCTCCTTTCCTTGTTAAAATTTCAAACAATTGTAGCCCCCTTGCTTCACATTCTATACCAGTAAAAGTCCCAGACAAATATAAGCCTCTAGCTTTGCCTCATATTCTCCATGACCTCCCTGTTAATTACATCAATAATATGCCCATGTTTGATGGGGAAAATGTGAAGATCACTGCTGAAAATCATATCCAAAGTCTTGAGGATTTTCTTGATCTGTTTGAGGTGGAAGATGATGATGTATGCATCAGAATGTTTTCCCTATCATTGCAAGGTAAAGTTAAAAATTGGTTTAAAAGTTTTCCATATGCAAGCATTAGAAACTTCCATCAATTCATGCAAATTTTCCTATATCGATGGGTGATCATGGGAAATATATTTCTTTTCCTAGAAGCGTATGAACATTTGAAAATACAACCGGGAGAGACAGTGCAACATTTTTCAGCTAGGTTCAATAGGGTGTATAATGAATTTCCTGCCGATATAAGACCACCCCCAGGATTATCTCACTTGCATTACCCCGATGCTTTTGATCCAGATATGGTCTTCCAATTAAGATAAAGGAACACCGCAACCCTAGAAGAAATGAAAAATGTTTTAGTTGATGTGGAAGCTAACTTGATGAACCAAAAGGACAAGTTACAAGCATTGAGGAAAAACAAAACAGAAAAGGAGCATGTGAGGTCCTCAGAAGTAAAGATAGATATTATGACAAACACTGTCAATGAAACGATGCAGACGATTAGAAGGAAACATAAATTTGTTGTTCAAAGACCACATGTTCCAATAGTTCCAGAAAAGACAAGGATCCATGTCCCCAAACACTTTGCAGCTCATCCTTGGTATCAGGGATTGGATAATGATTGTTTCCTATATTCAATTCACAATGTAGTCAAAGATGAAATTCCAACTCATCTTGCAGAAGAGCCATTAACTGATATGATGTGTATGGTTGATGGTTTTCCTCTCATGGATGATTTTCCAAAGTATGGTGAGGATTACATTCAGATGGATTTTCCAAATAAATCAACAACATATTGTTGGGAGGAAGATGATCAGTTGCAATTTAAAAAGGATAGTCAATATGTACATAGCAATCATGACAACAAGGATCAAAATGCAGAAAGTCTCAGAGTAAGTGTACAAAATTTATCCTTATGTTTCTCCTCTTTTCAATTTCTAAGAGAAATGTCTGAACAGGTTGTAAATAGTGAAGAAGAAAACCCCTCTCATGAAATAGTGAAGGATGTCATTGATGATAAAGAGGCCATTTCAGATCCAGAATTATAGTCTCCAAGTTCCCCTGATTTTCAAGCTCTATATGAAAGTCCTCAACCCGAAGGAAAATTTGAATTAGTGGAATGTAACTCTATACCATTAGTTTTTGATTCATTTCAAATTTTGAAGGAAATTCTTGAACAGACACTAAAGGGTAAATACCCAGAAAGCCAGGAAATTTCACGTGAATCAATGAAACATTCATGTTAGTATTTTCATTATCCAATAGTTGATCAGTTGGATGATCTATGCTTTTAGAGGCCTTTTTCATTTACTAGTCATGAGTTGAAAAACATTTACAATCTAGATGTGATCAAACAACCATTTTCATTGTCTTGTTCAGCAGGAGCATCATTTCAAAGTCCATCAAAAAAGTTTCATCCATGTCCAAAAGTGCATAAGGATGTAAACATCATAAACATAGCATTAAATCATGGAGTTGAGATGGATAATTTTGAATGGAAAGAGATAGGTCAAGTCTATCTTGATCATATAGATATCTATATAGAGAAATTTTTTAATACAGGACATGTTTCCATTTCCAACATTTTTTCTATTTTTCAGGTTTATCAAATCCTATGTAGTGAAGACTGGGCTTTAAATTACTCTCTAGCACAAGTAACCAACTTATTTCTGAGTTTTATCAAAGATAGTGGAAGAAAAGAGTTATTAGATCAATTGTTGGATTGGTTGCATTGGCATTTTTCCATCTCTTAATTATGTAGTAATCTCAGTACATTAGGGTAGATAGGTGTGAAAATAAGCTTGTTGGGAAGCATGTGTTTTATTTTTTGTTTCCATTTTACTTCAAAAATCAGTCAAAGTCAGAATGAATAATCAACTGGTGTCCAGTCACTAAGTTGCAGGACAGATCAAGATACAAGTGGTGGGATCAACCCAATGGACAAGGCACTGATTTACGAATCCTGAGATATGAGATTCTTTATAGTTCTTAAGGAGATACCATCACCAATTGGAGCCTATGTTAGGGTCCTATGATATATTCATTTGGTCCCCAATTACCTATTTGGAAATTTTGTTCTTATCATTTTGAGAATGTCTTCATGATAAGAAGATCAAGAGTAATGGTCTAGTGGTGTATCTTATATTTCAAAGAGGTGTCCTGGTATATCCAAAGTTGGAAAGTGATGGTTCGAAACTTTTGAATATAAAAGGTCAAAGAAATAGCTTTCGGCAGCTAAAGGTCAATTTTTTATGTGTTGCAAGTTGTCGAAAGTTCCCAGTTTCGGTAGCTAAAAAGGTAGGCACAACTCTTAGTTAGTTGTCGAAAGTGCAGAGTTTGCTAATGATTAGACTGTCCCATCGAGATCTCAAACCTCCAGCATTACACAGGTCATGATGATCATATATGTTGTTGAAATCATCTATGAGGATCATTTGTGATGATCTGGGTGATTCGTTATGATTCTAATTGATGTTTTAAAAAATCATTAAACCCTAAGATATCAATTTGAAACCCCGTCATGATTTCATTCGCCATCACCATTTCATGCAACAAATCACATGGAGGTATTTCTTAGTCGGTTTTAAATAAACATCATGATCTAAGGTTCCTTATTTGCTGAGTGTTTGTTTTAAAACCTCATCCATCCACAAATATGTTGGTCTCATGAATTTCCCTCATCTGTCTTTCCTCTCTCTTTTTTCCTAGCACTGGTCTCCCATCCATCAACCCAGATTTTAGTATTTTCAAGATATTAACATGTTTTTTACAGATGACTACTAGAGGAGCATTGCTCAGGAGGGAGATGAAAGATGTTTCCTATATGGAATCTCATCTAGATATTTTCCAAATGTTCAAGGATGCAGGTTGCTACAAGTTTTGTAAGAAATTAGAAGGGTATCATCAGGGAATTGTAGAGGCCTTTGCCAAAAGTTTTGATGGAGCCAAAGTGCAATTGGGTCCTCTAGAAATGCAGATAGATGAGGCAAGTGTTGTTGCAGCAACTTAAATGCCTAGAGAGGGTGAGAGGTGGTTCAATACTAGTGCTATTAAAGACATTGAATTTGGATCTTACCTTAAGCCATAATTCCAAAGCATTATTTGGAAAAAGGGCGTTCCTAGAAATTACTTGGAACAGGTTATTCAGGTGTACATAACTTGTGAAGGGAGGTATGGCAGGGTCATGTTGTACCATTTCAGGCTTATAAATCATTTCACAGGCAGAAACCCTCTGAATTTGACTGATTACCTTCATAGGAGCCTCACCAAGATGGCACAAAAACTCCAAGCTAAACATGACAAAGAAAACAATATTTTCTTCCATCATGGCCTTATTAAGATTATAGTGATGGAGGAACTCCAGAGAAGAGAGAATACATGGGACTATCTCGTATTTTGGGGAGAATTTGAGCAAGAGATCCAGCCTAAGGGTAAGAAGAAACCTACAAAGAAGTCATCTACACTAATGAGAAGTAAGATAAAGAAAATGAATCTGTCACCAGTTTAGACATAACAACCAACCCCTTCACCCAGGTCTAAGAAGGAAAAAAAGAATCTTGATTTTGATCAAGGAATAGAGGGCCAGAGTAGTGCTGTTGAGAAAAATGTCTTAAATTTTCCATACTCAGATTATGAGTCTGAAACACCCATGGAGGAGAGAGGAAACTGAATTTGAAGCTACATCCTTGGAGGTACCTGAGACATCAACTAAAAATAATATCAGTAAAGCATCCAAGATTTAAAAGATGAAAGAGGAAGTAACAGAGATTAAGTTGTTAGAAAGAGTCATAAAATATCAGAATCGGGCTATGAAAATGACATCTCATGAGGTAAGAGACTCATTTAAAAGGTTAGCTCTGATGCATGTAGCTTTGGAAAGGAACAATAAAACATTGTCTAAGAAAAACCAGAAGTTCTACCAAATGATCAAACTCTTGAGTTTTAAGTTAGCACATAGAAAACCAAAACCAAGATCTCACCTTGGTCTATAAGATTTGATTTAGGTAGCCATGAACCTAAACAAGGAATCCTAAGAGTTAGACAGAGTAAAGGAATCAAATTTTGCAATTTTGAACGGTTTTGGAAAACTTGGGACTTTCGACAACTTATTTTGGTCTACAGAGGTGTTGTTAGTTGTCGAATCACGTGAATTTCGACAGCTAAATCATCTTTTTTCTATACGTGTTAGCTGTCGAAAGTACATATATAGATATAACTAAAATACGTTCTCCCAGTTCAGATCCATTTGCTGCCATATCACTCGAGGAGACTTGCAGATGCGTTCCAAATCCAAAATAGATAAGAAGGAATTTCTTTTCCAGATTTTAAGGCAAACACAAAGGAGAAAGGTTCAAAGATAACTCCATTTTGGTTGAAGGTAATTGATTCATGGCTCAGGTGTCAGTGAAATATTTCAAGTAGTCATATCATCATCCAACAAAGCTATACAGATGTCGAAGACTATAGTGTTAAATCACTTATGAATACGATCTATCTCCTAGAATTTTGTAATAGGATAGATTTTATAAACACTTGTAATTTTCAAATCCATGTTTTGAGGATCTGAAATTGTTTTGTGAATATTATATAATCCGATAGAGGCCACAGTAAAAAGGGTTAGACTGGTAGGGAAGGATGGCATAGAAATGTCCCCATCCACTGTTAAAATGTTCCAAAGGTTGTAAGTGACTTTTTGGATGAATACAATGGCTTTTTGTTCCTAGATTCTTGTATCATGATCAAGTGGTGAATTACCTATTTATGTAACCTATTATTATCTTCTCTCACATATTTTTTTCTTTCCTTATCATTATAAGAATATTATGTTTCAGGATTTGTCTTAGACACCTTGATCTGGCTTAAAACGATATTTATGTTTTCTTCTGAAAATTGAATGTAGAATTCAGATAAGATATGCTTTGCATTTAAATTGGACCCACTGACATGGTTACCTTTCCTTGTTACATTTTGTCTCAACTATTCATTCATTTTTTCATCTTTAACCTCTTGACTCCATTTTTTACTAATGGCCCTCTTCTGTTGCCTCAACCAAAACCTCTAAAAACAAACCTTTTGTACTCATAGCTAGCCTAACATCCCATACAAAGAAAGATAACTATGACAGAGAGATCCCTCTCTGAGTCTGGGAGGGATAGATACAAGACTTGAAGTGGTTTTGTGGTTACCCCTGTCGATTTCCTCCTCAAATTGGGAAATTACAGGGTGATAACAGGTGGGACCACACATAAAATGGGTTATGGGTGAAGGGTATCATGACGATCAAGGAGACAAGAGTAATCCAATGGGGTAAGTCCCAAATAAGGGGGCTGGAAGGGGTTTGGGTCCATGGGAAAAACAATTTTCTAAAAAATGATTTTTATGATTGTGATTCATGAGAAGAGAGGATTCCAATGGGATAGGGCCCAAATTACTAATAGGAAAAAAATTGTAGTAATTTCATAACAAGAGTGCAGGAGTTAAAGTTACACAACAATACATCTTTTTTGTTTTCATCCCAAGGGTTAGGGTATTCAGGATTTCTATAGGAAAAGGTTTTCCCTATGCTATAGCTCTATGATATGTGTGTGGGGTCCAATAGTAGTACTCACCCCAATATCTCAGGGAAACAACTAAGGAGGATATACCATGCCCTTAGCCATACTACTCGACAATGCAAGTAATAGAGAGTATATTCTCGAGTGTTGTTTTCAGTGGAACTATAGCAGTTAGGCAACCAATCAGTTTATCTACGAAAGGCTTCAGGATATCTAGGTCGATCTATATACAGGTGTTGTCTAATGCACTAACACTCAAAGGGGTGCCAATAGGGGTTACAAGGGTGGACAACAATGTGCACTTAAATACCACTTGTAGTTCTTGCATGTATGCTTCACCAACTGTGGATTTGTGCATTGAATGACATATCTCTATAGCTTTAAGATGTTGGAATATGTTTCTACCCTGAAAAAATTAACCCAAAATTTTTTGCTAAGGAAAGTTCTCTCATGCTACTTGTAGAGTGCCATACTATTATAATAGCTGGAAAAAAAAATATTGTGGAGAATAATAGTGGAACAACACAATAGATGAAACTACGACACCAAAATAATACCTTTATTGATAGGAAATAATGTTCACTTGCCTCTTCGAGGGGCAAATCTCCAATAGAGAAACACTCTATTACAATGTTTCTCAAGACAAAAATTATCATTCCCTTGGCTCCTATTTATTCTTAATCTATCTACAGAAAGAACAATCTAGAGGAAGATCTTCTAGAAATGGAAGCTTCTATTAGGCCTTCTTACATTTGATTTATTCTTCCTTATTACTAGGCCTTATTAATAGTGGTCTTTGTTACATGGAAAATATATTATTCTACCCACGTGAGGGGTTAGGGAGGTTAGGTCCCTAACAGTATCCCTCTCCCCCCCTTTCCCTTGTTATACATTGCCCCCTTCCCCCTTTCCATTGTTATATTAAAACAAGTTTAATGTTATATGTTATTTTATTATTTTTATATGTTATATTTTTTAATTTTTTCAATGTTATATGTTATTAATTTTTTAGGTTTTTATTTTTTATTTTTTGTTTGATTTTTAATCTTTTAAAATGAATTGTGTTTTTTTTTTTAATAAAAAATGGTGTTTTTTCATTAAACAAATGGTGTTTTTCATTTAAAAATGGTGTTTTTCATTTAAAAATAGTGTATTTTCAATAAATAAGACAATTTTCATCTTAAAAAAGGGTTTTTTCATTAACAAATTTGTTTTTTATAGAAGAAATGTGTTTTTTTTTTTTTTTTTAAAAATCT
>ML786826.1:76318-87953 GCA_009831015.1 Picea engelmannii | reverse complement strand
TATTTTTTCTTAAAAAAGAATTGAATAAAATAATGTGTTTTTTTTTGCTTTAAAGAAAAAACGAACCATGTATGTGGAGTTTATTATTATTTTTTCTTTATTTTTTAATGCAAATTAAAAAAAAAATGATTAGTAAATAAATACCAATTACAATTTACAAGATAATTTCAAGTTCTTTGTTCAGGACAGTACCAATGATTAGGGTGACTATCTCAGTTAAGTCGTAATTTAACTCCAAAAATAAGAAGGGTTCCTGAAATTGCAAGAAATTGGAGTTGCAACATAAAGGTATTGCAACCACTTTGAGTAGTTGTCGCTGCTATATTAGTCATATGTAGTAGTATTAGTACATGAAAGTAACAAGTTCCTTTAGGAAATATACAAGAATAGCGGAATAAAGACATATGGGGAAAGATTTGGTCCTTGATTATAAATGAGGGAAAACTAGATAGGGATTGTATCAAAAGGAAGTGATTAATGGAAAATGGTAATGAAAAAGGTATTAGACAGGAGCCAAAAATATTCCAATTTAGGCACCTGCCATCTCCCCCAACCCAAAATTGTTGCATGTCCCCATGCAACCAACAATCACTCAATGCTAGAGAAATCAGGGTGACCTTGGAGGTCACTAACACCACATGTTACCTCTCCTGCTTCCTCCTTTTCCTCATGGATATCTTGTTCTGCTAGAAATCCTATGATTTCTCCTTGTTCTTGCTATATTTCTATCTGAGTAGCCTTACCAACTAACATAAAATGTGTATCCTAGAAAGCTACTTCCTTTGTCTCTTTGAGTTGAGTTACTTCTTGTGAACTAGTGAAGGGTTCCCCTACAACAAGAGGAATTTTTGTATGGTAACCTAATTTCGCAGGTTCCCTTTGATCATCCAACTCATCTTTTAGCATTTTCAAATTAAGTTGAAGCTTCCAGTTCTTCAATCTTAACATCCTGTTCCGTCTCACCAAATATGCATAAATAGTTATATATTGTGGGATACTTACCCAAGTTGTGGAAATAATTTTCCTTTCTAGAATAGAATCCTATGGTTCTTGTAGCCCTAGGTTTGGTGCATTAGATGAGTCATATCCATAGGTATTTCCTGGTGGAACCTCTTTTTCTTCCTTCTCTTCTTTGTATAAATTCTATGAGTGGGTAGGTGATTTCCCTAGAAAACCTCCTACTAGTTCTTGTGTAACAGTAGGGGCCTTTGGTTCTACTTGGTGCTTCTCTTATGGAGTAGAAACATTTGATTTTTAAAGAGTTCCTCTTACTAATTCAGCAAGAGGCATTGTTTCCTATTTTTTTCCCTCAATTATGCTTACAATTGTAGCAATGACAACTTCCAAATCCTCTTTGTTTGTTGTATTGCCAAATTGCTCTGGCTTCTCCATCTATGGCTCTTGAGACCCGACAGAGTGTGTTGGAGGAGTGTTTTATGCTAATTTTGGTGAAACAACATAAGCTTCTTCCTCATGTTCCTCTTTTATTTGTGTCAGGTCCTTTTTCTATAAGTCTTGAGGCTTGGCAGGACGAATCTCTTTTGCATGTTCCTCCTTTTGTGCTACACCCTCATCCTCATTTTTGACTTGTTCTCTAGAATGGATCCCCACTGGTTCTTGTGGGTTAGTGGGAACTTATGTATCTGGCTCATCACCATCTGAATACACTTCTAGGAGAGTGATAAGTCCTTCGCCAAGGGTGACTTGGTTTGGTTCTTGTGTGTCATCCAAGGCCTCATCGACTTCTAGGTTAATTTCCTCCTTTGGTTCTCGTGTGTCAAGGAAGTGTTTTTCTTCATATGTTTCCTAGTTCTCCTCCTAGTCTTGTTCTTTGGGCTCAACAATTCTCCTCTTTTTACATTGATTTGCAGTCATTTGTATTGTTTTTCATTTCTATGGAACTAGGGTTTTCCTTTTCATAAACCCTCTCAACCACTTTTTGGGGGGTGTGTTGGCTGTAATTTCCACATTGTTGTCATGGTCATCCTTTAGTAGAGTTGTAGTAGTTTGGCCCTTTTTCTTGGTTTCTCTCTTGGATTTCTTTGGTGGAGGGGTCACAACAACTAGGATTACTATATGTGTGTTTCTGATCCTAGGTGGAGGAGTTTCATTATCTATACTCACCATGCCTGCAGTATCGATACCTAGTGAAGGAGTTGTAGTCATTTCCCCTTTCAGTGTTGGTAGCACAAGTGTTTCCTATTGGGATTCCTAAAGTGAAACCACTTCTCTTTCGATGAGTAGAACATGTTGTCGGAAAATGTTTCTCCATGTCTGGCCTTCCTTTTGCAGTGTATTCTCCACTAAGAGCTTGATAAGTCCATGGTGTGATACAACCTCTCTTGGTTTTTTCTCTCATTGGAAGAGTGTTTCCATAGTCTGTGGTGTTCGGAAAAAAAAGTATGGCATGATAATTGGTTGGTTATGGTGTATATGGTCGAGTTGGTGGATGTATAGAATGTAGATGGCTCCATAGCAACCGTTGCAGGTGAAATATTTTTGTATGTAGACAATCATGTCTTCCCATCAGTGTGGTAAAGAATGGCATTCAAATATTGTACCCTTCTTTACTAAATCCTCTCCTAGATCAAGGAACTACCTCATAATTTCGGGCTATGAAGTCCTTCTAGTATACCATCTTTTACTTGTCCGAGGTAACCCAATGACTTCTTCCACTATTTCCTCAGTGAAGTATACCTATGCTCTTGATTCTATGGATTGTTCGGCTCTGTAATTCATGGAAAATTCCAGAGCGATTTCATCATCATATCCCTATAGACATAGCACACATTTCATCTAGTCAACTTGTCCCATAATTTATCTGATGTTGTGATAAACCTCAAGTAGCATTGGTTTAGTAGGCTCCCTATGTATTAATGAACCTCCCATGGTTCCTTTTCTCTTCTAACTTTGACTGCTTGTGTTTGCAAGGGTGATGCATTGTATCAGGAGGTGAATTTTGGAATTGTGGCAATAAGGGTGGTGGGTATGCATATCATGAATATAGAAGTGATGATCTGAGGTGGCGGTTATGGAGGAATGATAATAGACACATGCCATTAAAACTACTCATTGTGAATTCTTATTGAAACTCGTACTTGTCACATGTTACCTCACGTGATTGTATGAGTACGATGTTGATGGAGCTCTAGAGACAGAAGACAAAGTCACATCAATGGTCCTAATCAAAATTGAATCATCGACATTTTTAATTCTATTGACTGAAACTGTAGAAATGGTTATGTGGATCAATGGTGTAGAGATGAATTGTAGCATTAGTGGTGCAGTGAAAATGGAAAAAAATAGAATGAAGTTGTGAGTGGAGTTGCAACAACGTGAGTCCCAAAAATGAGAGGGTTGTGATTTTAGAAAGGGAGGGAAACTGTGAGTGGAGATTTAGTAAAAAGAATGAGAGAAGCGATATTTGTGAAATTAATGAGGGTTATGAGTGGAGTTGTATCCAAGGGAATGAGAGAAGGGAGATTTGTGAAATGGAGTAGATATTCAAAGGAAAATTGTAGCAACATGAGTTGCAACAAAATGAGTTATAGGAATGGGAATAGTTGCGGCAAAGGAAGTTGCAACAAAGGGAATTGCAGCAACATGAGTGTAGCAAACAAAATTGTGGAAACAAGAGTTGAAACAATAAGAATTAAAGCAACATGAGTTGTAGCAATGGGAACTATAGCAATGAGAGTTGTGAAAACATTTTTTTCCCCTACATATCCTTAAAAAAGAAGATTATTATAAAAAACAAGTCTTTATTAAAATTTATTGAAAAGGATACTTACATGACCATCTCGAAACTGTGAAGTTCCCTTCTTGTTTATTCTAGTCTTTTTTTAATGCGCCATCTAGGATGGTTTTCACTTCTTCTTTTTTTGTGCATAGGAAAAGAACAAAGATTATCTAGTCATGAATCATTCATCCTAAACAAATTCCAAATCACTGTTGGTCCATTCATTTTTTATCTTCCTAAAAAAGGATTCCTTTGATATGGTTCAGTGATATAAGCAAAGTCTATGCCCATTGGAAATTAGAGGAATTTTGTCTCCATATATGGTATGAAGTTTGATGGCCCCATTGTCATATATTGTATCGATCGCATATTGAACGATTCATCTAGTGCAAAATTTTCTTCTAAATTCCTTGAACCTAGAATCCGATAATAATGCCCAGTCTCTAGCTTTGAAGTTCTTTTTCTTGATAAACTTGTCATGCCACCTAGCCCTTGGGTGTTGTATCACTATGGCTCGGTGTAGGGTATATTTTCGTAGCTCATACAACTTATTTATTTGAAGCAATCTTTGTTTCTTTTCCTCTAATAGGTCCAACCCAAGTTGTATTGTTGTCCTAAGTGTCTCAATTTTTTAATTTGAAGCAATCTTTGTTTATGAACCTATTGTAGGTCCAACCCAAGTTGTACTATTGTCCTAAGTTTCTTCATTTCTCTCTGAATGGGAAGTAGTGGAGGAATATATCGGCCCAGTCCTTGAGATGTGATATAACAGTTTTAGTGATGATGGTATTAAGGATATTATTAGTCCCCTCTACTTGTTCATTTTCCTGTGGGTGATATGGTTTTGTACTCTATTCTTGATATTGTAGTTGTCCATCAGGTCTCTGACAATTTGTGATGTGACGTGAGTTTCTTTGTATGTCGCTATCTATTGTGGTATTCTGAAATTCATCGTACCTACTACTGTGAATTTGGAGTTGGAAAATTTAGTATTACCTTTAATTTTTTTTGATCGAGTTGTGGTGGCACAAGGGCAGACCCAGGGTTCAACGCTACAACAACGCACCAAAAAAACCCTAACTACTATCCCTTTAGGCAACACCTGTGAAGAAGATGACGTCTCACCTGAGGCAGAGGCAGGGGTGGTTGCAGGACTCAGATGTCTTCAACCTTAGTTGGGACACGGATCTATGATTGTAACACCTTAACATAGCACTTAGTAATTACAGTTTGCTAATACTCATCCTTAGTTCACAACGCAGCTAAACCCTAACAAAAGATCAGTGCAACATTCACATAGATCTAATAGATTTAAGCACTAAGCATACCAATAGAGATCATATCTAGCATTCGTTCACATTATTCAACAATAAGCTATCATATCAGATTCATCTATCATCTAACAATGCACTAAGCATTGAATAACACAAACAAGAGATAAATCATAAAGAAAAAATCATTCATAACATAGGATATACATGGTTCACCCCTCCCTGGGGACACATCCATCGACACTTTGTCTTATTTATTAGTTTCTTTCAATCTTCTTACATGCACAAAGCCTCCAAATAAACTCCACAGAGGATAGGATATCTACGCACCTCTCTTGATCCTCCTTCCCCTAGTAGATCTAGGCACATAACCTTACACAGTCTTTTACAGTCGCGTTCACTTATCCTTGTAATTCTTGCACAGTGCACACAAATCCAAATCACACAGATCTACTTTTTTACTTAGCAACAATGGCTCACACTGACTAGTCACTACTCACTACTTCTTACATCACCTAGACTTCTGTTTATTCATTACATAATAGGCCTAAACATGGGTAAACCCATAGGCCGACATCCCTATACCAATTACATAATCCCAAAACCCAAAAAGCCCTAAAATGGGGCCGATATCTCGCGATCTCCACTTCGACTTGCGCTCTGTCTTCGACAGTATGTCGAAGTCCCAAAATGATAAAAAATGACCAAAAGTCCTCAAAACTTGGTTAAGGGCCAACAGGCCCCCAACACTCACCTATGACTCATCCCGAGTCACTCTGATTTGGGTAGATCTACCTCAAAATCCTTGAGCTTGGCTCGAGCAGCTTAGACCTATTGCTATGCCATGGCCTCCTGCTCAACGAACTCTTGGATTACTACTTCGTTGACAGGTCCCTCTAAGCATTGTTCAATTGTAGTGACGACTTTCTCCAGTTCTTCTCCTCGGCCTTTGATCTATGAGAATAGTTGGTAAGCCTCGTCCTCTATTGGTTGGAACCTCTAAGTTACTTCCATGAATCTACTTTGAATGTGTGGACCTACTGCTAGGTAGTGCGTTGTTCTTGGGATCACTTCATCCTCTCAATGGCTGACAAGGGATTCAACTGCACCTCTACTGTTTCTTCTTGCTGCTTCACCTCCTGGAGCTGTGACTCCAGTGCCTTCAGTTCAGGATCCTCAGTGAGTTTCTCATAAGTTTGGGCACTGCGATCACTCAGTTATTTACATTCCATGGCGAGGCCCTTCATTCTTTCGACTGTGCCTCAAGAAGTTGATTCTCTTTGATCTCGCACATCCTACGGAGTACTGGGCATTGTTCTTAGTTCTATATCTGTGATTCTCTACTGAAGCTACTGGATGATTTTTGCAAGATGCGCTACTTGGTGTTCTACTGGTTCTTCCTCCTTCTTCTCCAAGTCCGTCATAGAGTAAACTACTCTGTTGACTGCTTATTTTACTTCAACTTGCTCCGCAAGCAACTTTTCTTTCTCCTATTGGATCTGTGCTCTCTCTTATTCAAAATTCACTTGAAGATCGTCCTTCTCCTATTGCACAATCCTGTGTTGCTCTATAACTTCCTACTGTGCTTGTTTCAGAACTGTTGTGGCCTAGTATTTCTTAGATTGTGCTCAATGAAGGCGGGCTTCAGTTACATCAACCAGTCTGTGGAGTTGAGTAGGCTCGTCTCCCAACTCTGGTTCTTCTGAGGGTGGGGGTGCATTGGACACTGCGCGACTCGAATAGAGGGCTTGTTGTACACCTCTTAGTTCCGCATCAATTCTATCGTACATGTCTTCTTGTTTTTCTTTGTTTCTTTGCAGAATCTCTTTTGAGGCATCTCCTATAGCTGAAATAATTAAGTCGAAGTTGTCGATCGTGAGTACATTCTGCATCTTTGGTTTATTGGATTTGGACTTCTTCCGTGATGAAGGTTTCATGGGGGAGAACTTCCTTTTCATAGATGGATCGGTGTCATCAGGGAGGTTCTATGGTGGTGTTACTTCACCTTGCTTATTTTCTTCTTGTTCTTTTTCCTCTTTGTTCACTTCATCATCACCTCCTCCACTAGGTGACTCAGATGCGGTCTCTTCTTATGTGTTTTGTACTTCTTGTATATATTGCTTCTTTTTTTTCCTATTGCTTCTTGGGGCATCGTACTCTTCGCAAGTAACCATCTAGTTTCCAATGAGGTCTAAGTCAACCAGCTCTGTGCAGTCAGTAGGGATAAGGAGTTCTGTAGGCCATTCTTTAATGATTTCTTCCAGGTTCTCTGCAGTGAGATTGTAGTAGCACTAAAGTTCTTCTTTTCTTTCATCGACATGTACAGTAATATAGATAAAATTCCTGTCTGTGCGGAACTTCATAAGAGGCTTGAACCTATCCAGGGTGTTCGACATCATACGAGGGAAGGAATAAATAACCCTCCTAATATCTAGGTAGTACATATGAAATACTACGTTTGAATGCCACTTCTATCCCATGTCCCTCGAATACCAGAGGATGGTGAACTTCGTAGCAAGCGACTCGAATGGATCGATCTCAAGGAAGGTCACATCTTCCGACATATCCCAAGTAGTAAACGCAATGAGGATCAGGAGCCAACTGAAGTGAAACTCATATCCCTGATCCTGAGCTTTGCGACAATCCAGTTCAAGTTGGTTAACTAGGTACATCGCCTGGTTCATTTGTAGGCCTTCCATGCATTTCCCAGTGAGGTCAATGACAAAACCTGTAACCTCCATGGGTCTGTTCTTTCTTACTATCTTTCCTACAATTAATTGGCATGCTAGGCACATTGCTCCATTCTGCATGGAGGCTACCTTGTAGCCTCGCGTCCCCTTATCAGCATCATCGTATGTTTATTTAATCATCTGTTCCAAGGCAGGGTTTGCATCTTTTCCTAGGTAGAAGTCTAGTGGTTCTGGTCCCTGCATGCTCAGTCCAGTGATCTTATGGATAAGCACCATATCGACAGTGATACATCTGTCCAACAATATATAGCCACTGTGGAAGCATTACAGTAGGATATTAATGCAGGCATTAACCTCTTGGTGCCTTCCAAAATGTGGAATCTTCATTACATTCAAAAGGGTGGACTTCGAGAGGTTCATGGTGCATGGCTGAGGGATGATCTTCATCTTCTTTCCCTTTGGCTTGGTCAAATATTTGTGAGGTACGAGCATGCCATAGCTCTTATGGTCTCCCAGGTTATAGTTACTAATATTCAAGGTTGGAATCTTCTTTAGATGTGGTCTGACTACGCGTATCCCCTTTGGGAGATAAGAAGTGATGACGGTGTAGTCGAAGTCCCTCGGGACACTGCCGTGACTCACTACATTGGACATGGGTGGGATGTACTTGGGTAAGATGGATGGTAATAATTTCGCATTCGAAAAGTCATATCTATGCTTGGTTATTTTCTTAGCTGCAGCTCGGGATGGTCCAGATCCGCAAGCAGTCGACGGGGAGGCTTGCACTCCTCTTGTCGATGAAGCTTCTACTACCACAAACATTACCTTTTCATTCATGAGGTTGATGAGTATCTACTTCACATACTCTTTTATTGCACTAAGTGCTTCAGACATACATGCTCGTGGCTGACTACCTCGGGTTGGAGAGAAAATACTCAATGCAATAGGATGGATGGTGATAGCTCAATGATCATTGTGCAAAATCAACTAATCTTTGAGATTATATAATCATGGGTGGAAAAAGTTTTCTTGGTGCAAGGACCGATGGAATAAGTAGACAACTAGGTAACAGATCTTTCCAACGAGCAAGAAGCCTTCATTAATGCAATTTTGTCCATTATGGTGTGGTCCCAATGGTCTGATGGTGAGCTTTCTGTCCATAACTGTTGTTCTAACCATTTGGGTCATCGGGCTAACAGTTATAATGCCTCCAATGGTCATATTGCTTCTCCATGGTGAAGTGCCATGCTGTGTTGTACTGGTATCTCAACGAAGTTCAGATTTTGTAATCCTTCCTTTTGTGCAGTTCCTTCTGGAACTTTATGTGACTTTTCTATATTTTCTTTATTCTTATTGAACTTTCTAGCCTTCTTCCCCATGATCTTCTTCTCGATATTCCTCTTTCCATTTTGATTCTGATCTTCTCTGGGCATAGTAACTTCACTCTATTGATGGTATTTACTAGGGTTCAAGGGAAATACTTCTTCTCTGTCTAGTGTAGGTGCTCTACTGTCCTCTACAGATAGGTGTCTCAAGTCCTCGTATGTCCTTTCAACTTTGACATCCAAGTTTTTGTTTCTGAATAAATTTGACCTATTCTCCTGTTCTTCAATCAAATGTGTGATCCTCCTAGTCATGAAATCTTTTAATTCTTGCTTCTTGTGCTCTAAGACTGTTGATTAAGGTTCGTTCTCATTGATGTCAACTCTTGAAGAAAGCCTCGTAGCACAAAGGTTTAGGTAATGGACCCAATATTGTTTTATGTAAATATGACTCATTATTGTTTTTTCATGGTTGATAAGAAGTAAATATGAATGAACTCCAAAGTGGTCCCCTTATGGTGAAAGCCCTCACGGGAAGATGTTTTGTGGAGTAAGAGAACCCATGCTTAATTGTGGAATAATGAGATGAAGGAAAGTGAATTTTTCAAGGAAAATATCCTAGCTAGATAGTGCTTGTCATTTCATTTCCAGTGGTATGTGGAACATCGCATAATTCCTCATGGTTAGAGAGCTATGGCCATGAGAAGTTGGAGACCCCAGGTTTGGGTAATGGACCCAAGTTTGTTTGATGGGTAACGGTATGAGTTATGATATATTTTTAGATACTACTGTTCTATATGGATAGTAAATGTCATGTCATTTCTGGTGGTATGTAGAACGTCACATAACTTCTCACAGTTTGAGATTTATGGCCTTACGAAGTTGGAGGACCCTCATATGTCATCTAGAAGCCCCAAAAGGTCAAAGTAGTCAAAGTGGTTTAAGAGATTTTAAAAGGTAAATAATAAAGTGAAGCGATGAGTGTATTATAATTCAAAGTGAATAAAAAACAAATTATTTCAATAATAAATTTAATGGAGAAATTAGAAGTGGAACCAACCCTAAAATAAGGAAAGTGGGCCAAGTGACCTAGAAGGTGTTTTTAAGGAAGCTACTTGGAGAGTATAAATAAGAGGCAAGGCTCTCTCATTTGAATAAAACTTGAGCATATTGAATATCTATATGTGTTTGAGGTAACCAAGGATATATAAACCATAATTCTGAGTGAAGGTGAAGAAAAGAAGGCCGAAATGCAAGGAAGGATAAATTCTTTTGATGGTGTTTTCTAAGGTATGTTATTTACAGGTCATCTCACCATTTTCACTATAACACTTTTTCTATAATGATTCAGACCGTGAAATTTATATGAAAGTGAGAAAACATATCCAAGTATCTATGGTAAAATATTCAGCTTGTGTTTCGTCGTATTTTGGGAGTTACACTTCGTAGAAAATAGGGTCTTTGGCCAGTCCTGAAACTAGTGAAAATCAGGTATTTCAGGTAAAAACGTCATAACTTCTTCATAATAGATCCAAATTTAGTGAGACAAAATGTGTTGGTTAGGGTACAATTTGTAGTATGTTGGGTAATAGTTTCATATAAATTCATCAAAAATTTTGTGTGGGGCATGCTCTACAAGTTCGCTCTCTAGAATAAGCCAGAATTCAGCTAGGTATGTCATTTTTGCTATAACTCGTTTTTTGAGAGGTTCCAAGTAGTGAAACTTGGAGGAATTGTATAAAACACACTGAATAACATTGTGCATAAGTTTCATATATTTATATATTATAGGTTCAAAGTTATGATTACTTCAAGTTAGGGTTGTTGACTAATCCAAAATTAGGCATGTGAGACTAAATAAAAGTTTGATAAAAATTCTAGTCTCTTGTTTTTAAAGTTAAGGAAGATTTTCAAGAATGTGATCATATAAATCAATTCTATTACAAAGCTACAAATCAGATTTGGACGATGAAATTGATGAGGACTTCTGGTTGAGGTACATGTTGAGTACATGGTTGAGACAAGTAGTTGATGAGTTGGCACATACATGAGGTGTATAGTTGATGATGTTGGTACGTATTGATGAGTTATAGTTGATGAGTAGTTGACACATGATTGGTACATACTTGGTACATGGTTGGATGCACTTATTTATGGTACATGTTGATTACAGGTTGGTGCATGTTTGATGTACTTGTTTATGGTACAGGTTGATTACAGGTTGAGGTATAGGTTGATGCATGGTTGATGCATGGTTCAGATTTATTAGTATAGGTTTATTGTGGTATATCTCACAGTGATAGTGTGAAAGTGGTTCCATCATTCTACTTCTACTTCAAGATGGCAGGACGGGACAAGGATAGGTGGTTGTAGCCACCTTCCTGTTGTAGCCGGAGAACATTGGGGGTTGTAGCCTCCTTCTGGTTGTAGCCAGAGAATTGGGGAGTTGGAGCTTCCCTCAGGTTGTAGCTTGAGAAACTAGGGCGTTGGAGCCTCCTTCCAGTTACAGCTAGAAAACAAAGGAAGTTGGTGCTTCCAATGAATGTAATTCTTCAAGACATATAAGAAAAAGCATTCCATGGTTTTCTCCTGATTTGGGTTTCCACGTAAAAC
>ML786826.1:50568-75751 GCA_009831015.1 Picea engelmannii | reverse complement strand
TGGGAGAAGAAATCGAAGAATCTATAATTGTTCAAAAGGTACTAAGATCTCTTCCTATGAGATTCAACCCTAAGATATCATCACTAGAAGAAAGATCGGATCTAAACTCAATAAGCATGGACGAACTGCATGGAATCTTCACAACATATGAGATGAGAACTAAATAGGAAAATCCATATGTAAAAGAAGAAGCCTTCAAAGCATCCAAAATATCAAAGAAAAAGAAAAAGGAACAAGAATAAAATAGCAGTAGCAACGATGTCTCAGAATATCGTGAAGAAGTGGCCAACTTCATCAAAATACTGAACAAGGGAACCAATGGTAGGTACAGAGGTAAGCTTCCTTCAATTTGTTTTGATTGTGATGGTATTGGTCATTTTGCTAACAAATGTCCTCATAAGAAAAAGAGAAATGATGAAGGTTACTCAAAAGGCAGACAAACATATAAAGGTAAAAGAACTACAAAGAAAGTTTTCAAGAAAAAAAATTTCACCAAAGAAGACATCTCATCATCAGATGAAGATGAAGTCAGTGACAGTGAAACAGGGAGAGTTCTATTCATGGCAGTAGAAGACTGATAAAGAAGACTCCAAAGAAGAATATGAAGAATCATATGAAGAAGAAATTGAAGAGGCAGAAGTTGACTTCCAAGAATAATTAATGAGTGGCATAGAAGTTATCAGAAGAGAAAAGAAAAAAAATAAGAAACTACAAGAAGAACTAGATAAGAAAAAAGACACTCAAGAACTAGAAAAATTGATCACAAAATTGAAGGTTCAAATAGAGGAAGATAAAATAATTGAATAAGCACTCAAAGAATAGCTATAAGGAAAGGACAAGATCATTGGAAACCTAGAAGCAAATATTGTCACACTAAGAAAGGATATTCAAAAGAAAAATATGCAGAATAGCTCAAAAGTTCTGGATGACATTATCAGTAGTCAAAAATATTATCTTGACAATTCCGGACTTGGATACAATCAGACAGAAAAGGGATCAATATCCAAAACAACAAAGCAAGAAACAAATCCAAAAAGTTATGCGGAAACAATCAAAGGGGATAAAAAGATATACAAGGAAGATTACAGGGACACTCCTCCACCGAGAAGATTCATATTTCAGAATCAACAACAGATAGACAGGCCTCAAGAAGAAGAAGGATTCATAAGATCTTCAACTACCAGGTATCAAACTATATTTTTTGGTTTATGTTATGCATGTAATAATTTTGGACAAAAAGCTATAAATTCCATAGCTAACAACAGGAACAATAACTACTTTGAGAGCCATACACAAAGGGGTTATTCAAGAAGACCTAGTGAAACACAGAGAAGAAGTTACTGAAGTGGAATGTTACAAATGTAACAATTTTGGACACATGACCAAAAATTGTAGAATGATAGTCTCTCCTAAAGAACCTCAACACAGTCACAAACAAGAACCTTAGAAAATGACATGGATAAGAAAGAAGGATCAGTATAGCAATGAAGAATGCATAGTCGCTCTATAAGCTAAACAAAAGAAACGTGGTTGGTATGTTGATAGTGGATGTTCAAAACACATGACAGGTGATAGAGACAAGTTTCTTACATTACGAAAGGAAAGAGATGGACCAATCTCCTTTGGAAATGATGATTCATCCAAAATCATTGGACAATGCATAGTCTAGATTGGGAACAAGAATGAAAAGGCAGAAAATGTTCTACTAGTAGAAGATATGAAACATAATCTTTTAAGTGTGAGTCAAATGTGTGACCAAGGTCACAAAGTTACTTTTGATTTACAAAAATGTGAGACAAGAAAAGAAGGTTCAGGGAAATTGGTCTCTACAGCTGCAAGAACTTCAAACAACATATATGTGTTAAGCGAAATTGGAAATGAAAAGTGTTGTCTAGGAAAGGAAGATGAAAGTTGGCTATGGCACAGAAGAATGGGTCACATGCATTTTGATAACCTTGTCAAAGTCAGCAAAAGAGAAGTAGTTAGATAAATGCCCCAGATCACGAAACCAACCAACACTTTATGCAAGCATTGCCAACAAGGAAAGCAAACAAAGACTAGGTTCAAATCAAAGGAATATTCAACAACAAAACCACTAGAAATTGTGCATACTGATCTAGTTGAACCAACTACAACAAAAGACTTAAAAGGTGAGAGATACTTTATGTTATTAGTTGATGAGTATACAAGAATGACTGTAGTTTTCTTTCTCAAGAACAAATCAGAAGCTTTTGAAAATTTCAAGATCTACAAGGAAATGGTTGAAAATGAGGTGGAATCAAGAATCAAATGCTTAAGATCGGATAATGGAGGAGAATTCACCTTAAAGGAATTTATGGACTTTTGCAACAATCATGGAATAAAAAGGCAATTCTCCATCTCTAGGACACCTCAACAGAATGAATTTGTTGAAAGAAAGAACAGGACAGTACAAGAAATGGCTCGAACAATGATGATGGATTCAAAGTTGACAGATGTTTTTTGGTTACAGGCAACGCATACAACAATTCAGATTCAAAATAGAGTAATGCTCGGAAACAACAATGATAAAACTCCCTACGAGCTATGGAAAGGAAGACCAACAAACATGAAGCACTTTAGAGTTTTTGGAAGCAAATGCTACATCAAAAGAGAAGATGCTAGAATGGGAAAGTTTGATTCTCGTGTGGACAAAGGAATATTTTTTGGTTACTCAAGTACAAGGAAAGCATACAACTGTTACAATCTAAGATTAAACAAAGTTGTGGAAAGAATCAACGTAACAATTGATGAAACAAGCAGACTAGAATCATAGGAAAAAGAAAACAAATCAATGAAACAACTTTTTGAAGAAGGAGATGAAAAAGAAGAAGAAGAGGAAGATGAAGATGAAGAGAATCCGATAGAAGTAGAAGAGAAATTTCAACAAGTATCTCCAAAGACACCTAGAAAACGAGTACAAAAGAATGATCCTTTAGATCAGATTATTGGAAACAAAGATACAGGAGTTGAGACTAGAATAACAATCCATTCACCAGAACAAACACACCTAGCACTCTTATCTATAATTGAACCAAACTATTTTGAAGAAGCCGGAAAGGATGAATTTTGGAATAAGGCCATGGATGAAGAATTGGATCAAATAGAGAAAAATGACACTTGGGAATTGGTTCCAAGACCAAAGAATAAGAATGTGATCAACACAAAATGGGATTTTCAGGAATAAATTGAATGAAGATGGACAGGTTACAAGGAAAAAAGATAGATTGGTATGTAAAGGATATGCACAGATTGAAGGAATCGACTTTGAAGAGACGTTTTCCCCAATTTCCAGAATGGAAGCAATCCATTTTCTTTTATCTTATGCATGCTCCAAAAATGTTAAAGTAGATCAGATTGACGTAAAATCATATTTTCTGAATGGGGAACTTGAAGAAGAAGTCTACATTAAACAACTAGAAGGATTTCAGTTGTCAGAGAACACAGATTATGTGTGTGAATTAAAGAAGGCCTTGTATGGTCTAAAATAGGCTCCTAAAGCATGCTACTCCATACTAGATAAGTATCTGCAGTAGGTAGGGTTCAGAAAAGGAAGTGCAGACAACAACCTCTACATCAAGGTAAGTCGAGGTAATATTTTATTAATTAAAGTTTATGTTGATGATATTATTTTGGTAGTGATGATGACAGGTTAAGCCAAAAATTTGCAAATGACATGAAAAATGAATTTGAAATGTCGTTACTTGGAGAACTATCCTTCTTTCTGGGACTTCAGATACATCAACGAAACCAAGGAATTTTTATTTCTCAAACCAAGTATATCAGAGAAATGTTAAAGAGGTTCGGAATGGAAGATTGCAATCCAGTTCTCACTCCCATGCAAACCAGTTGTAAGTTGAGCAAAGATGATGATTCAAAGTCTACAGATCAGAGGCAATATAGGTCAATGATTGGCAACATACTATATGTGACAACATCCAGACCATATATAATGCAGGTAGTTGGACAGGTGGCATGATTTCAAGTATCACCAAAGGAATCACATGTATTAGCATTAAAGAGGATCTTCGGATATCTCAAAGGAACAAAAGAGTTTGGATTATGGTATCCAAAAGGAAAAGATCTATCACTTATTGCCTGCACAGATGTAGGTTAGGCAGGTTGTATTGATGATCGATGAATCACTAGTGGAGCAATGTTCTACTTAGGTGAGTGTTTGGTATCATGGATAAGAAAGAAAAAATCATCGGTATCTCTATCTACAGCCGAGACATAGTATATTGTAGTAGCAACATGTACATAGGTTCTTTGGATGAAACAAACTTTGACAGATATATAGGTTGAGTATGATGAGCCCATTCCAATATATTGTGACAATACATGTGCCATCAATATCTCAAAAAACCCAGTGATGCACTCCAAGATGAAGCACATTCCAATCAAGTATCACTTTCTACGAGAACAAGTTGCAGAAAAGAACATCGGAGTTGAGTATGTGGGCACAAAAGAACAAGTGGCAGACATCTTTACAAAACCACTTCCACGGGAAGCCTTTGAATATCTTCGCCAAAGACTTGGAGTTATTGCTACTCCAAAAATGAATGTTTTTGAATGCATATCTTATATGTCTTATATGTACATGAGGAAGCACCATAAGAGGACAGTCTATCAGGGGGAGCAACCCCAAATGGAAATATACCTTTTCCATTGATGACAAAGGGGGAGAGATTTATCAGATGCAGAGGACAGAGGCATGGTTCCAGGGGGAGCAGATTTATCAGATGCAAAGGACAGAGGCATGGTTCTAGGGGGAGAAGATTTATCAGATGCAGAGGACAAAGGCATGGATCTAGGGGGAGCATGAGTGATATGATTTCAGTATTGCATCAGAATGTTTCCATCAATGCCAAAGGGGGAGATTGTTGATTAAGGTTGGTTGTCATTGATGTCAACCCTTGAAGAAAGTCCAGTAGCACAAAGGTTTAGGTAATGGACCCAATATTGTTTGATGTAAATGTGACTCATTATTGTTTTTTCATGGTTGATAAGAAGTAAATATGGATGAACTCCAAAGTGGTCCCCTTATGGTGAAATCCCTCATGGGAAGACGCTTTGTGGAGTAAGATAACCCATGCTTAATTGTGGAATAATGAGATGAAGGAAAGTGAATTTTTCAGGGAAAATATCCTATATGGATAGTTTTTTTCATGTCATTTTTGGTGGTATGTGGAACATCACATAATTTCTCATGGTTAGAGAGTTATGGCCATGAGAAGTTGGAGACACCAAGTTTGGGTAATGGTCCCAAGTTTGTTTGATGAGTAACGGTATGAGTTATGATATATTTTTAGATAATACTATTCTATATGGATATTACATTTCATTCCATTTTTGGTGGTATGTAGAATGCCGCCTAACTCATCACGGCTTGAGAGTTACGGCCTTATGAAGTTGGAGGACCCTCATATGTCATCTAGAAGCCCCAAAAGGTCAAAGTAGTCAAAGTGGTTTAAGAGATTTTAAAAGGTAAATAATAAAGTGAAGTGATGAGTGTATTATAATTCAAAGTAAATAGAAAATAAATTATTTCAATAATAAATTTAATGGATAAATTAGAAGTGGACCCAACCCTAAAATAATGAAAGTGGGCCAAGTGACCTAGAAGGTGTTTTTAAGGAAGCTACTTGGAGAGTATAAATAAGAGGCAAGGCTCTCTCATTTGAATCACACTTGAGCATGTTGAATATCTATATGTGTCTGAGGTAAACAAGGATATCCAAACAAGAATTCTGAGTGAAGGTGAAGAAAATAAGGCCGAAATGCAAGGAAGGATAAATTCTTTTGATGGTGCTTTCTAAGGTATGTTATTTACAGGTCATCTCACCATTTTCGCTATAACTTTGTTTCTATAATGATTCAGACCGTGAAATTTATATGAAAGTGAGAAAACATATCCAAGTAAATGTGGTAAACAATTTATCTTGTGGGTCGTTGTATTTTGGGAGTTACACTCTGTAGAAAATAGGGTTTGTGGCCAATCCTAAAACTAGTCAAAATCAAGTGTTTCGAGTTAAAATGTCATAACTTCTTCATAATAGATCCAAATTCCATGAGACCAAATGTGTTAGTTAGGGTAAAGTATTTAGTATGTTGTGTAATATTTTAATATCAATTCATCAAATATTTTTTGTGGGGCACGCTCTACAAGGTCTCTCTCTAGAATAAGTCGGAATTCAGCAAGGTATGCCATTTTTGCTATAACTCCTTTTTTGAGAGGTTCCAAGTAGTGAAACTTGGAGGAATTGCATAAAACACAATGAAGAACATTTTGTATCAGTTTTAGATCTTTATAAATTACAGGTTGAAGGTTATGATTACTTCAAGTTAGGGTTGTTGACTAATCCCAAACTAAGCATGTGAGAGTAAAGAAAAGTTTGATGAAAATGCTAGTATCTTGTTTTTGAAGTTAAGGAAGGTTTGCAGGAATGTGATCATATACACCAGGTCTATTACAAAGCTACAAATTAGATTTGGATGATAAAATTGATGAGGGATTTTGGTTGAGGTACATGTTGAGTACATGGTTGAAACAAGTACTTGATGAGTTGGCATATACATGAGGTGTATAGTTGATGATGTTGGTACATATTGATGAGTCATAGTTGATGAGTAGTTGACACATGATTGGTACATACTTGGTACATGTTTGGATGCACTTGTTTATGGTAAATGTTGATTACAGGTTGGTGCATGGTTGATGCACTTGTTTATGGTATAGGTTGATTACAGGTTGAGGTACAGGTTGATGCATGGTTGATGCATGGTTTAGATTTATAGGTACAGGTTTACATTGGTATATCTCATAGTGATAGTGTGACAGTGGTTCCATCATTCTACTTCTACTTCAGGGTGGTAGGATGGGGCAAGGATAAGTGGTTGTAGCCACCTTCTGGTTGTAGCCGGAGAACATTAGGGGTTGTAGCCTCCTTCTGGTTGTAGCCAGAGAATTGGGGAGTTGGAGCTTGCCTTAGGTTGTAGCCTGAGAAACTAGGGGGTTGGATCCTCCTTCTAGTTGCAGCTGGAAAACAAAGGAAGTTGGTGCTTTAAATGAATGTAATTCTTCAAGACATATAAGTAAAAGAATTCTGTGGTTTTCTCCCGATTTGGGTTTCCACGTAAAACACTGGTGTACTGTGTATGTCTGTGATTGTTTATTTCTTACAGCTCATTATTGGATAATAATTCTACATTGATATAACATTTGAAGAAAAAGGATTTTAATTACGCTATCACTGATTCACCCCCCCTCTCAGTAATCCAACAAAGACTTCCTCTTCTTTTCTTTTGTCTTGATCCTTTTCGATCTAAGGTTTTCCTAGTAACATAGAAAATGGTGAGTTTTTGTCAATAAATTTAACAACCTCAAAATATTCTTATGTCGAGGTTCCATGAGAACTCATAGATATTTGGGTAAGTCTTCCACATAGGGTTATCAATTTTCCTCTAAATAATCTTATTCCTCCCAATGAATGAATCATAACAGGGTTTCCTAAGATTTCCCAAGTTCTTTCTGTCATGATATTCACCTATGTTTCCTCATCCAGAATGCAGTCAATGTCGAAGTCTCCCATTCTTGTTTCTATGCATTCTTTTTCTTTGAAGATCTCTGGTAATTTGATGTTTTTGTGATCATTCATGGTTTATTTCTTTGCAATAGTACAATTTCTGATTCTTTCTGGGGTTCTTCCATGATATTAGTTTCTTGACCTTCCTCAAGGTTTTCTTATCTCATATTCATTCTTTCAACCTTATCAATCATTCTAAGACAATTCAAAACTTCATGATCCATAGATTTACAACAAAGACAACTGGGTCTTCTACCAGGGCATTCCTTAGCAAGATGTCTCGGTCTTCTGCAACTGTAACAAAGAGTTAATCCTCTCTTTCTCTTAAATTGTCTTCATCCTTTCCTGTACTGCGCACTAGGATCATGGTAGATAGCCTACAATTTTTTTTTTCTAGGATCCTCCATCCATTTGTTAGTCCAAACATTCTTTCTATGCATAGGAATAACATATCTTTCACTATTCTTTTCAGATCTACTCATAACAAATATTCTTTCTTTTAGTTGTGCCCTAGTTTTCAGACTAGGATAACATTTATAAAATATACCTAGATCCACATTTTTGAAACAAAACTTTCCACTTATCTTACCTTTTCAATCAAAATTTCTCACTATTCTTACCTTTCTCAGAGCACAAAGATTCAATATCTTACCTATTTTCTTCAAATCGGACTTCTCTTCTTAGAACAAAGTTTTACAATCCAAGTATAGTATTTTGCACTAGGGAAATAGATCTATGTATAGAGATTTCACAGTTTCATGTCATATCTTCGCACATAGCTTCTTCTTCCTCAATTCCCAACAATCACAGTTTTAGGTCAAATCTTCACACAAAGCTTCTTCTTCCTCAGTTCCCAACAATCACAGCTTTAGGTCCCAGCAACGGAACCATTTGTTGGCACAGGGGTAGACCCAGGGTTCAACGCTACAACAACGCACCAACAAAACCCTAACTACTGACCCTTTCGGCAACACTTGTGAAGAAGATGAAGTCTCACCTGAGGTAGAGGCAGGGGTGGTTGCAGGACTCAAATGTATGCAACCTTAGTTGGGACACGGATCTATGATTGTAATACCTTAACAGAGCACTTAGTAATTACAATTGGATAATATTCATCCTTAGTTCACAGTGTGGATAAACCCTAACAACATATCAGCGCAGCATTCACATAGATCAAATAGATTCAAGCACTAAGCATACCAATAGAGATCAGATCTAGCATTCATTCACATTATTCATCAATAAGCTATCATATCATATTCATTTGTCATCTAATAGTGCACTAAGCATTGAATCACACAAAAAAGAGAGAAATCATAAAGAAAAAATAATTCATAACACAGGATATATGTGGTTCAGCCCCTCCTAGGGGCTACATCCACCAACTCTTCGCCTTCTATATTAGCTTCTTTCAATCTTCTTACATGCACAAAGCCTCCAAATCAACTCCACAAAGGACTGTAGATCTGTGCACCTTGACTGATCCTCCTTCCCCAAGTAGATCTAGGCACAGAGCCTTACACAGTATTTTACAATCGCTTGCAATTAGCCTTGCAAGTCTCACATAGTGTGCACAAATCCAAATCACAGGAATCTACTTTTTCACTTAGCAACAATGGCTCACACTGACTAGTCACTACTCACTACTTCTTACATCGCCTAGACTTATATTTATTCATTACACGATAGGCCTAAGAATGGGTAAACCCATGGGTCGACATCCCCATACCCATTACATAAGACCAAAACCCAAAAATCCCTAAAAAGGGGCCAAGATCCCGTGATCTCTAGTTCAACTTGCGCTCTGCCTTTGACAGTCTGTCGAAGTCCCAAAATGGTGAAAAATGACCAAGGGTCCTCAAAACTTGGTTAAGGGACAACAAGTTGAATACCTATTTTTGAGATGTGAAGTCCTAGTACAATGCCATAAGTTTCCATCATAAAAACTGCTTCATTAATGAGGGAGTAATTTGATTCTTTTCACATTTCGTTAGATGTTATTCTAGAAAGAAAGTCAGAAACTACATTATCTTTTCCTAGTTTATCTAGAATAGTAATATCAAATTCTTGCAATAAAAGACACCATCTAGAAAACCTACCATTGGTGATTGTTTTGTTCATTAAATATTTAATAACAATGTGGTTAGTATGTAATATTATAGGATCAGGCATAGGTGTCTAATGCATTTGTGGAAAATTGGAATGAGAGGGTCGAATCGAGCCCTCTTAGTATAGGAGCTTCAGATACTTTGATTTTCAATTCATCAAGAACATACTGATATGTATCTATCCATACAAATTTAATATATTTATTAATTAAAGTGAATAATGAATGAGTAATACATGAAATTTTTTCAATGAATATACGATAATAACCAACGTATCCTAGAAATCTTCGTACCTACTACTATGAAGTTGGAGTTGGAAAATTTAGTATTACCTTTAATTTTTCTAGATCGAGTTGAATACCTTTTTCTGAGATCTGATGTCCTAGTACTATGCCATAAGTTTCCATCATAAAAATGTCTTCATTAATGAGGGAGTAATTTGATTCTTTTCACATTATTAGTGTCTTTCCCAGATTGGATAATTCCGCATTAAATGCATCCCCATATGTTGTGAAATCATCCATTTATATTTCCATGCAATCATGAATTATATTAGAAAATATACCTATAAAAACTCGCTAAAAGGTGGTAGGGGCATTGCATAACCCAAATGGTAGAAGAAGGTAGGTGAATGTCCCCCAAGGATAGTTAAACATCGTTTTCTCCTGGTCTTCAAGTGGGATTTGGATCTCATTGTATCCACTGAATCTGTCGAGGATTGAAAATACTTCTTTCCTACTAATGTGTCCAAGACCTGGTTGATAAATGTTAATGGGAAGTGATATTTATGTGTTTCTTTATTTATTTCTCTATGATGTACACAAATTCTCCATTTACCATTTTTCTTTGGTACCATGAAAAGAGGGGAGATCCACTGGCTATCATAAATGGGACATATAAAGTTAGTTGTAAGTAGTTTTTGTAGTTTATCTATGTCTTTCATTGTCAAGTTCATCCAGTGATGGGGTTAGAAAATGGGTCGGGTCCTTCCTTAATATGTATATGATATGTGAACAGGTCAATATGGATTCCCTTCATGTCATAGTAATCCCAAGTGAATTCATCACTATGTTTTTTCACCACTTGAACCAATCGCTCCTTTTCTTGTTCAACTAGTCCTCGGTTGATTTTCAAGGTTTTCCCTAGGATGATTTCTATGGTCTCTATAAGGGATCCTTGATCCTTTTGTGGCATGGGTTCTTTTTTTGTGGGTGAAATTCTCGTGGAGGATAAATAAACCCGATTTTCTAGTTTCATAACATGCTCAAGAATATGTGTGTTTCTGGAGGAGGAGGAAGAGGCTTTAAAATTGTGATTTTTGTTGGCATGTTTTACAGGCAGTGTATGCTTGTCATTGATGGAAAGTACAACAACGATGATGGCTTGAGTACAGGAGCATGATCAACAATGCAGTGATAATGGGGAGGAGCAGCAACAGTGATCGTTGGATCAACAATTCAGAACTCCCGATGGCTGTCAGATCTCAATGTAGACAAGAGGAGCACGTAGATATGGAGGATAGATCTCGGGTGTTAGATCTGAGCACAGGGTCCGACCACTGTTGGATCCAGGAGAGCCTGCACATTCTTTAAAGTGCTAGGAGAAGCGGGCTTACAAAATCCCGAAAGCAGGAGGACCGTCCATCTTCGGGAAGGACACATGGACGCGCAGATATGGAGGATAGATCTCGGGCGTTAGATCCAAGCGTAGGGTCCGACCACCGTTGGATCTAGGAGAGCCTGCACGTTATTTAAAGTGCTGGGAGAAGCGGTCTTACAAAATCCCAAAAGTAGGAGGACCATCCATCTTCGGGAAGGACACGTGGACACATATCATCATTTCCCTAACTGGAAAGTCATAGGTATGAAATGCTCCAGCCTTTCACCTCCCGAAATCACGATATGTGAAATCGCGAAATGATCTGAGCCGTTAGATCAAGGTTTGATCTGGACCGTTGAACCCACTCCATTTCGGAGTTTCACAGATCGAGAGTTGGATATGTCAAAGAATATTAACCACAGGAATCCCGAAATTGCGATATGTGAAATCGCGAAATGATATGAGCCGTTAGATCAAGGCTTGATTTGGACCATTGATCCCACTCCATTTTCAGAGTTTCACGGATCAAGAGTTGGAGATGTCAAAGACTATTAACCACAGGAATCCTGAAATCGTGATATGTGAAATCAGAAAATGATCTGAGCCATCAGATCAAGGTTTGATCAAGACCGTTGATCCAACTCCATTTCGAAGTTTCGTGGATCGAAACTTTGAAGTGACAAGAGCACTAAACATCAAGAATCCTGAAATCCCGATATGTGAAATTGCGATTTAATCACAGCCGTCAGATCAATATGTGATCTGGACCGTTGATCCGACTCCATTTTGGAGTTTCACGGATCAGAACTTTGGAGTGACAAGAACACTGAACATCAAGAATGCCAAAATTGCGAAATGTGAAATCATGAAAGCGCTTTATGCATAAGGCTATGATCACAACCCTTAGTCACATCAACAAGAGATGGAGGAAAGAGCTAGAGCAACCAAGCTCCTTTATGGGGATCACGACTGGGAATTTCGAGACACATGGTCACACGAATGACAAATTGTCGAATGTCGAAATGTCTAAATGAATGCAAGATCCCATGGAATCAATCCAACGGTGCAGGTGAACTTGAACAAGATCGGAGGGCTACTATAGCACAACATAGTGTAACTAATAGAAACCATTGATGGTTTCTGCTAGAGGACTCGAAGACACTTCCGGGTGATTGACAGAGGAGGTCAATAGTCCCTGGGAATCTTCAAGAGGGATGAAGATTTTCGTGGAGGTGATTGATAGCTAGATGTGCATTGAGGCCCGTAACTAGAACAGAGAAGGTGAGATCGACTATCACAGAGAAGACGAAGAGTCTCCAACTACTAGAGAGGCTGAGGAATCTTAGTATAACATACAGTGATGTTGAACGAGTGGTAAACGACCAGAGAAGCTAAAGAGTCATGATGATGATTAGACAGAGCACTTGAGTAGTGGAGGAATATGACACGGAGTAAGCATGCAAAGGCATTGCGAATATTGCATGCACAGAGACAACATAGACTATAAGAATGTTGAACAAAGAAGAGATATGGGTTGTCACTGTGTAGGAGGATTCAGGTGTGTACAAGTGTTACACGTAAAAAATACTCACTTTGATAGTGTCGCAAGTGTCATCATTACAAAGGTCGCAAGTGTCGCATTTTGCTCACAAGTGTCACAAGTGTCAAGGAAGCATACTGCCATGATGCCTATGTCATGCCTGTAAACGACATTAGGAGGACACTTGGCACATGTCAAACACTTGATTTGGAAGAGGAGTAAAGGTTAACTGGTCACATGAACCTTTTTCCATTTGAAAACACTCAAAAAACTAAGTTTTGGAGGAGAGTGCTCCTCTATACCTCTTCTAGGAGCACCGACGCTCCCCCTTACACTGTCTGGGAACGTTATAAAGCTCCTTTGGCCCTTTTGAGGGAGCGCTGGTGTCTTTAGGAGTGTTGGCGCCCCCCTAAAGCCTACTAGGGAGTGCTACAACACTCTGATGGCCCTTTTGAGGGAGTGCTCGAATCTCAGATCGTAGTTGGTAGGACAATATTTTCATTGAATTGATCATCATTGTAGCACCTAAAGGGTAGTTGGTAGGACAATTTTTTCATTGAATTGATCATCATTTGCATGAAAACGATAAAAGTACAACTTAATGATTAATTTGCATATTAGTTTGCATTTCTGAAATGTTGTAGCATCATATTGGATTTGATTAAAAACAAAATTGATTGAGGGTATTCCTTATCAAGTGTTTGATAGTGAAAACGACTCTTCCTCTTTCCCTTAAATAGGTATTCATTGAAAAGAAACGATTTCTTATCATACTTCATGAATATTTTTTGGAATTGAGTCATCATTCCATCAGTTTCACTTTCATACACCCTCTGAGTAAACAACAGCCATTAAAATCAACGCTTAACTAAAATGTATCAGACTTTTTACATCTTTGTTACCAAACCAACATTAGTTTAAGGTGTAGGGCTTTGGAATAGGTTGAAAGGATAAATTTCCAAAGCTATCAAACAAACTTAGTATCTTGCGGTAGGGAGAGTCAAATCCAATTGTCGTATTGGCTTGTTTGGATCCCCCTCTCACACAGGGGTTACGCACGAGGTCGCATTCGGGTGAGTTATGGAGATTATCCCTCCATGGCCCAACTGTTTGTAGTAGTCGGATCATATATTGGGGGTCACTTTAAGGTATACCCACAATTATGTGTGGGAGACTTTCAAGTTGATTTCAGACTTGTTATCCTGCCCATACGTTCCGATTGGACTGTCGACTGTACCCACCCAGGGGATGAATACGAGTTGGTGACCTTAGTAGCCACAATCTTTAGGGTCTCACACAAGGTGACAGTGAAGGGAAGTCTCACTCTACCTGGAACAGATGTTGGTCAAACTCACTCAGGCTCCTTGGAGGGTAAATCCACAATTACTGCATGGAAGCTTGCACCAAGGCGTAAGTCCGTTAAGTAGGTCACCAACATAATTGATCCACCCACTCTATCCCCACCCCTTCCTATTTTGATCTCATGACGTTGGATTTCATCACCAACTAGTGGTTTCATCGTAGGAAGGTTTGTTTGATTGACTGCTTCTTATATTCGTAGCGTGTGTTGTTTGTTTTACTTAGTGGACCTTACGTCGAGTCAGTGTTAATGGCATTGAATCCTGGGAGTACCAATGGAGGAACCCCTTCTCCTGGGGAACCTTATACCTTTCCTTCATTTGGAAACTTTGGTCCTCCATATGTTGCCACACTGAGTCTTCCAAGACTCACTATTGGATTACCAGTTTGGTTGTTCCCCACTCCGGTGATCTCGAATCCTCCCAATGTTTCAGTTGCACCTAATACTTTAGATGTTGGTAAACCACCCACACATCAAACTCATGTCGACTTTTCCCCTTCTTCACTCGTTAAGTCTCCTTCCATTTCTCCTTATTCTCCTAGTCAAAGCTCTAAAGAAAGTAGCCATGTTGATCAGAAGAAGAAGAAACTGAAAGAGAAGAAGAGGAAGAACCTGAAAAGGACAAAGACCCTAACAACATCAGATGTTGGCTCTAAGAAAATAGTTATTGTTAATAGTACTGGGAGTGTTGATGAGGTCAACAAGATTAAAATGAAGAATCAAAAACCCAAATTCCCTTTTAGCCTTTGTAAGGGTGACCACATTCTGAGGGATTGCCCCGGTCTTAGAAATGTGGTCCTCCACGTCATCGGCCTCTGTCAGTCATGTCGATGATACCCAATCAACTAATGATGTTTAGGTTGGTAAGAAGAAGAAAACTGTCAAGTTCCCTTGCATGTTATGTAAAGGTAATCATTACTCTCACCTTTGTCCTCACATGGACGAGGCTTCTTCTCTTTTGGAAAAACTTCAACTTCCAAAAGGTTATCATAAGATTTCCTCCAACCCATCATTGGTTGATGGACTGGTCAATCTGGTTCTATCCCCATTCAGGCTGGTTGATCAGGTGGTCAATCTAGTTTCCTCCTCGATTGAACCACAAACCCAAGTAGCTGATCCAGTTCCGTCACCGATCAACCTCACTCTCCATCAAAAGAGTGACACCAAAGTGGTCGATTCGGTTCTGTCATTGGTCAATCTCACTCCTTCTTTGATGAGTGCTAAAGTGGTTGATCCAGTCCCTTCCTCGATTAGTCCCACCCTTCATCTGAAGAGTGCTAAAGTGACGGATCGAGTTTCTTCCTCGGTCAGTCCCACTCTTCCTCTGAAGAGTGCCAAAGTGGTCGATCCAGTTTTGCCATCGATCAATCCCATTCCTCCATTGAGGAGTGCTAAAGTGACTGATCCAGATTCTTCCTTGGTCAGTCCCACTCTTCCTCTGAAGAGTTCCAAAGTGGTCTATCCAGTTTCACCATCGGTCGATCCCATTCCTCCATTGAGGAATGTCAAAGTGACTGATCCAGTCCCTTCCTCGGTTAGTCCCACTCTTCCTCTGAAGAGTGCCAAAGTGGTCCATCCAAGTCCGCCATTGGTTGATCTAATCCAATCATCGGTTGATCCTACTCTCCTTCTAGAGAGTAAACCTGATACTGCCCATGTTTTTCTCGTTAATACAGACACTATCATACCGGGGGGCATTCCTCCTTTTCCTGTGAAACCCCCTCCAAGTAATGAGGCCATCCTTTTTGATTGGGGTGTGCTAACTGGACCTCATATTCCCTCTCACATTCATTTCTAGATTACAGTACATGTTTGTGGTCAGGACATTCCTCAAATGATGATAGATGAAGGTGCGTCCGTTAGTATTTTGTCTTTTGTTGCTTGGTACACTTTGGGCTGTCCGCAGCTTGCACCGGTTACACAGAATCTGTTAGCTTTTAATAAAAGAACTAGTCAACCTTTAGGGATCCTTCCTCATTTTCCTGTAACTTTGGGAGGGAAAACTATCTTTATTGATGTCATGGTAGTCCGAGACCCCTTGGATTTCTCTTTACTCCTTGGGTGGGATTATGTCTATGCTATGAAATCTCTTGTATCCACCCTTTTCCGTGTGATATCTTTCCCTCACGATGGAAGAATTGTGACTATTTATCAACTTTCATTCATTGGCCTTGACTGGGTTACCTCCCTAAGTGGTTGTTATATGTAGACAGTATCTCCCCCGCCGCATGTCAATTATGTGGAATTGTCTCCCATGACCTCAACTTCCGATGATTTGGATCCGGTAGTTGACATGGTGATCTCTTTGGTAGGGTTATTGGAGCTTGATATCCTTACTCCTATCGCGACCCTCGACATGTGGTCCTTCCTGAGTGATTATCTTCCATCCAACGAAGATCTCCTGGAGGCCATGACCGAGTTTTGTCCCTTGACATGGTATCCTTCCAGAGCGTTATCCTCTCGGAAGCCATGATCAGGAAGAAACAACGAGCATAGTTTCTCTTCTTTGTGGAAAGCTCGTTAAAAAATGAAATAGAGGTCATGAGCATAGTTCTTTTCCTATGTCAAGCTCGTTAAACAATGAAATAGTCACCTCTCTTGAACCTTCTTTTCATCCACCCTTCTCCTTTTTCTCATTTACTAGAGAAATTGGTGACAACCTTAGAGCCGGTGAATGAATTGAAGCTTGGAGGGCATGTCTCCAGCCTTTGCCGATCATTCTGGAGCTAAGTCACCAGCTTTCAAGCTGGGGGCATACCGAGCTTAGTCTTTTTTCTTTCTCATGCTCATAAATACATGAGAATGCATCCGGGTATACTTTTATCTCTTTTTCGGACCTGTATGGATACACAAAAAAGGAACCCCCTAGAATCTCCTTTAAGCTCTTTTCAGACTCTCTAAACATGAAAAGATTGTCGAGTGATCTTGCTTCCTTTCCCACTCGTTAAACAGTTTGAAAGGGCGTCCTTGGAGTGATAATTTATCTCTTTTTTGGCATCACGAGACTAACAGTATGAAAAAGGACAACACTGGAGTCATCTTTAAGTTCTTTTCAGAATCTCTAAAGATGAAAAGATTATCGAGCGATCTTGTTCTCTTCATGCTCATTAAAGTATTTGAATAAAACATATGTTGAGCGATAGTTTATCTCTTTTTCAGTCTCATCAGACTACTTTACGAAAAAGGAACTGAGAGAGTTCTCTTTTAAGTGTTTTTCCAGACTCTATAATCATGAAAAACCTTCGAGTTTTCTGTCTTTGAACTCGCTAAACAAAACATTGATAGACCCATATGGGAACTAACCCTTACTTCTTCCAATTCATTAAACAAAGGAAGAGGAGATTACCGAAGGTGAGTTATAACGAGCATGTGTTACCCTCCTCGAGTGCGTTAAATTAAAAAGAGGTACTCGTTTATCTGGATGGGGGGGAATTTGAAAGAAGCAAGCCAAGCAGTCTCTTGAGAACATTACCAAGTAATTCTTAGAGTCGCCCTTGAACATGGCACTTTGTCTTTTGCACGCATTATAATATACTAAACCTCTGCACTGAGCCAATCCTTTGAGTTTCTTTCACTCCTTTGGGTCACCTAATGTAAGTTACAACATCCACTGCATCATCAAGTTTTGGTCCATGTCATGTTTTTACTATTGTGCTTCAGTGTTCAAGGGAAGTATCCGCCTCGAGAGTCAGCCATCACAAATATCTTGTCTCAATACCCATGTCAGTCCATGTTCATTTGATCGACCAATTACATCTCTATGTCAGTTTCGTGTCGTTGATGGGGGATACATCAAGGCCCTTCTTCGACGAGCCTATTCCTGTCGAATTCAACACATTGTCGAGGAATTAGACTTAGAAACCAGTTAGTACTTTGGGACCTTCATGCCTCAATGGCAGGCCTCCTCACATCCAACAACGGGTTTACATCATTGACCTCTGATCGGATGATTCCACGGATGTTCGACTTCATCTCATCCATTCACATTCGTTGGAATGTACTAGGGTACCTTGGGAATCATTGACATTAATGGTGATCTCCCTCGTTCTTGTTAATGGTTTACATCATTGACCGGTAATCAAGTGGATTATGCCATGTTCGACATCAGAACATTTATTCACGTGGTTAGATTTGTACTACATCGAGATCGATAAGAAGACCCTCGGTTGAGTGATCACTTTGATATGTACTTTGCCCAGGTTGTGGTGGAGTTTATTTTGAACAACGACACATATACTGTTACATAGATCCACTTTGTATTTGGTGTGGCTATGTCTTATCATCTCGTAGATCCACTGTCTATTCTTCGTGGCTACGATCAGTTCATGTCATGGGAGTATAGATCCAAAGTGTATTTTCAGTGGCTACACCTTTTTATCAATACAATTATGGATCCACAGTGTATTTTATGGCGGCCATATCTTGCATGTCTTGATCACCCAAGCATAGGTATGCCTTCCTTGGGTTTGAAACATGTCCTAATATTTGTTGGATGTTTGTGTGCAGCTTCTGTCAGGTTCTCTATGTCTATACCCTTTCTTGAAAGTCTACAAAGCATTTCAGTTATCAGTTCTTGTCTTCTAACTTCATACTTTGGGGAGCAATCTGTTACATGTCAAAAATACTCACTTTGATAGTGTCGCAAGTGTTGTCATTACAAAGGTCACAAGTGTCGCATTTTGCTCACAAGTGTCGCAAGTGTCAAGGAATCATACTACCATGATGCCTATGTCGTGCCTGTAAACGACATCAGGAGGACACTTGGCACATGTGAAACACTTGATTTGGAATATGAGGAAAGGTTAATTTGTCTCATGAACCTTTTTCCATCTGAAAACACTAAAAAAACTAAGTTTTGGAGGAGAGCGCTCCCCTATACCTCTTCTAGGAGTGTTGGCGCTCCCCCTTACATTGTCTGGGAGCATTATAAAGCTCCTTTGGCCCTTTTGAGGGAGCACTGGTGTCTTTAGGAGTTTTGGCGCCCCCCTAAATCCTACTAGGGAGTGCTACAGTGCTCTGATGGACCATTTGAGGGAGCGCTACCTGTTCTGGGCAGTAGTTAAGTTGTTGAGATGAATGGGGGAAGGAGCTTTTCATTCTTAGAAGGAAGTTGAGCTTGAATCCCTAGTCCAACCATGATCTTAGGGCAGATCCTCAACTGAAGGAGGAAAATCCTCACCTTCCCCAAGGATATCTCAAGTTGTTGAGCCTCTCCAAGGCTATATAAGAAAGCTTTCTAATGGTGAATGGGGACTAGAAAGGGAGAATCACACCAAACTTATGATCTTATAAGTGGTGTTGGAATAGAGATAATTTGGAGGTAAGAGAGCTATGATCTCATAGGGAGCAATCAGTTGAAGCTATCATCATTCGGATCGTGGATCTTTTGAGAAACGGGTAGACAAGGAGGACTTGATGAAACTGTTGCAATCCATCTACGGCTGTAAGCAATGTTTTGTCTTCATCAATATAATTTGCTTGGCCTGTTTCTTTCTAATTCATGTTTAATCTCACATGAATTTGTCTCTTTAGTAGATAGACCTATTTCGAACTAATCTTGATAGAGTAGGAAGTAGTCGTACTTTGTTTTCTACAGGGCTTATTGAGGAGCGAAATATTGGAGCTCAACTCAGAGCGTGCAAGGGACAAACACCGGTAAAAGGTACTTCTTTTCTCCTTCCTCCTCACACACTATGCCACCTAGATATAAAAGGAAGTCAGTCACCATGATAAGCACTCTCTGTCTTAGAGTTAAGAGTCTAGCTCTTTGAGGAGATCTACCTATCCGCAGGGAGATTTTCCTTCAACAACAAGGAGGCAGAGCGCAGGAGCAGAAATGCACAATCGAGGATTGGTGCATTGAAGGGATATGGTGCATAGAGCATAAAAGGCAGAATAATAGAAAGTGCTAGAGGTGTGTAGAAGACATTGATGAAGAAAGGGAAAAGCAGTGTAACAGAACAATGACAAGGCTGGTAAGCCATTGAATAATTTTATATCGCTGTAATAAGTTTTAGTAACAAAGAATTTATAATTCAGGGTGGTTGGGAGGTGCTAGGGAGGACTGGTGTCCTCGGAGGTTCAAGTGGGTTCTTGAACAGAGGGATTTGGTTCTTCCTTCTAGTTGGTGCTAGAGAAATCAGGGCATTGGTGCTTCCTTCTAGTGGGTTCTAGAGAAAATAGAGAGTTGGTGCTCTCAGCAAGTAGCAGCTTGCAAAACTGAGGTTGTAGCCTCATTATGAGTTGGTGCTCATATGTATGATAATGTAAAGAATGTAACTATTACTTATCATATAAAGAAAAAAGAGGTTTTTACCCTGTATGGGTTTCCTCAGGAAATATCTGTCGCTGTGTTTCTCATATATGTGACTGATGTTGAATGTGTCAACGTTTATTTCCCTACATGATTGTCATCATCATTGAGTGCCTTGAAATTTTTTTAAAAGAAGCATAATTGGTTAAGCACGGTAACAACTGATTCACCCCCCCTCTCAGTTGTCCAACAATTGGCATCAGAGCCAGGCCCTTTTATCTAAGGTTAGATCCTAGAGCTTAAACATGTCAAGCCATGAAGGAAATTCAACCAATAAGGCCCCTCTGTTCAATGGAACAAACTTTGCCTTCTGGAAATTTAGAATGAGAACCTACATAATGGCTTTAGGTGTAGATGTCTGGGATGTGGTAGATGCTGGTTATGTAAAGCCAGTTGTGCTAGCTAATAAGGATGACAAACTAGAATTTAGCTTCAACACTAAGGCTATGAATGCTATCTTGAGTGGGATTGGAGAAGCAGAATTCGTAAAGGTTATGCACCTAGGAACTGCCAAAGAAATGTGGGACAAACTCATTAGCAGTTATGAGTTAAATGAGAAGGTAAAGGATGCAAAGATTCAAACCTACATAATACAGTTTGAACATCTGAAGATGAAGGAAGATGAAACTGTTGGAAAATACTTTCTGAGAGTAGAAGAAATGGTAAATGCAATGAAGGCACTTGGTGAAACAATTGGGGAACCTACTTTAGTTCAGAAAATCTTGAGATCTCTCCCAGATAGGTTCAACCCAAAGGTCTCTACTATAGAAGAACTTAATTATCTAAAAACCTTGCAGTTTGACTAACTTCTAGGAACATTGACTGCATATGAAATGAGAATAGTTAAAGATAAACCCACCTCTAGAGAAGCATCATTTAAAGCATACAAGAATGAGGATTATGAGCTCAATGAAATTGAAGAAAAATTTGTGAAGAGACTGAAGAAGGGATCATGCAAATACAAAGGTAAACTGCCTTTCAAATGCTTTAACTGTGGTAGGATAGGTCATTTTGCAAATAAATGTCCCCACAATTGAAAGGATCAGACTTGTGATGATGAGGATAAATACAAACACATAAATTTCTTTAAAGAGAATAACTTTAAGAAGAAAAGTCTTTGTGCAAACAATGATGATGATCCTTCAGATGATGAAGACAATGATTCATCTATTGAAGATAAACTAAATTACTTCATACTTATGGCCAAATAGGACTATGACAATAATAGCATAAGGAGTGATGTTAATGATGAAGAAGTTGTGGTTGACATGGAAGGAGAACTGATCGGTGCATTGGAAGAGATTGACAGACTAGGAATCAAGAACAGAAAGCAAAGAAAATTGTTGATACAGTTTGAGAAAGACAGTAAAGAACCTGATGAAGACCTTATCCTACTAAAAGTAGAACTGGAAGAGGCAAAGAAAATAGAAGAGATTCTTAAACAACAACTATAAGAAAAGAAGGCAAGATGTGAATCATTAGAACAAGAAGTAGTGAAAACAAGGAAAGAAATGGAGAAGTTTCAAGCCTTGTATAATCAGAATCTATCAAGTATCAAAGCCTCGGAAGGATTAGCCACCATTCTGAATCATCAAAGGAATCCAAATATTAAAATTGGTTTGGGTTATGAAGAGGGATCAAGTAGTGGGAAGCCAGGAAATGAACAACCCATCAAGTTTGTCAAAAGTACAACCAATGACAATAACAAACCTGTAGAAACAAAGGAAGACAATCAACCGCCCAGGACAAGTAAAGAAAAAGGTGCCAGGACTAAATCTGTAGAATGAAGAAACAATGGTCTCTCTGTTGAAAGATGTCATCAGCAAGAAAGAAATCAATTTGCTCAAAGAAGACAACCATTTAACAGGTACAAAGAATTTTTCTATGGCTATTGTTTCTGCTGTTCTAACTTTGGTCACAAAGTTGTAAATTGTTCCTTAAGACTTAGACATGAACAATTAATATTTCAAAGGAATAAATACTTCCCACAACAAAGAATGATACAGTCAAGTAGTAATCCTTCACAGACTGCAAATTGCCAAATTAAGACTGGACGCATACAACTAAGGAGGCCAAGAAATAATCAACAGTTAATAAGTGGGAAACATTGCAACAATAAGTTTGACTTATTGAATAATGAGGTTGAATTCTACACCTGTCATAAATTTGGACATAAGTCTATTGACTGTCAGTTAAGGAACTATGAACCAGATTCGAAATCCCCTGCTGAAAATGTCAAGTTTTGGAAGAAGAAGGAAAGTAACAAGTGTGGATTAGTATTGTCTGCTCAAAGAAAAATGAACCCTTGTTATATAGACAGTGGATGCTCCAAACACATGACCGGAGACAAAGGCAAGTTTCTATCTCTAAGTGAAATCAAATCAGGAAGCGTAACCTTTGGAAATGATGCTGGAAATGATGCTCCAGGGAAAATAAAAGGCAAAGGGATGGTGAGCTTAAGTAATGGAAAAGGAAAATCCCAAGATGTTCTACTTGTGGATGGGATGAAACATAGTCTGCTCAGTGTAAGTCAAATGTGTGACAGAGGATGCGATGTGTTGTTCACGTCCAAGGACTGCAAGATAAATTCTGTAAACTCAGGACAAGTGTTGGCCAAAGGCATAAGGACAAAAAATAATGTATATGTGCTGAAAGAAAATAGAGAAGAATGTCATCTAAGAAAACATGATGAAATATAGTTATGGCATAGGAGACTTGGACATCTAAACTTTGACCACTTAATCAAACTCAAAAACCTCGAGGCAGTAAAAGATCTTTCGAGAATATCTAAGCCCCAAGATTCAATGTGTAAACCCTGTCAAGTAGGGAAGCAAAACAGGACAGAGTTTAAGTCCAAGAGCTTTACTTCAACAGAGAAACCACTCCAACTAGTTCATATGGATTTATGTGGACCATCAAGATAGGAAGGCACAGGGAAAGAAAACTACTTCATGCTGATTTTTGATGATTACTCCAGACTTACATGGGTTGCCTTTCTCAAAGAAAAAGCTGAAGCATTTGAGAAGTTTAAAACATTTAAGGCTTTAACAGAGACTCAAACATGCAAGAGGTTAAAGGTAGTAAGATCAGATCGGGGAGGAGAGTTTATGTCAAGAGACTTCAAGGAATTCTGCAATGAACACGGGATCAAGAGAGAATACACAATCCCAAGAACTCCACAACAAAATGGAGTTGTTGAGAGGCAAAATAGAACAGTGTAGGAAATGGCTAGGTCAATGATGAATGAGAAGAACATTGGTCAAACCTACTAGGTAGAAGCAATACACACATCAGTCCATGTTCTTAGCAAAGCCCACCTCAGACCATAAAGTGACAAGACCCTTTATGAATTATGGTTTGGAAGACCTGCCTCAATCGAACACTTCAAAGTCTTTGGGAGTAAATGCTACATAAAGAATAATGATGATAACCTCGACAAATATGATGATAGGGATGATGAAGGTATCTTATTAGGGTATGCTACGAACAATAAAGGATATAGATGCTATAATAATAGGCTGCATAAAATGGTTGATTGTATTGATGTAAAAATTGATGAAGGAATCCCAGCAAGAGAGGTATATAGTAATGAGTTTTCTACAGAAGACACAGCTAAAGCTAAAGATGAACAGGTCCAAGAATAAGAAAATGAAGACTCTGAATCAGATGAAGACTCAGAGACTCAGATAGACTCAAATCAGTAGTCAACTACAAATTCCTCCTCTAGAATCATTCAAAAGAATCATCCTGCAAGTCGGATAATTGGAGAAAAATACAAAGGTGTACAAACTAGGAGAAAGCTAATCAAAACCACTAAACAATCTCATATAGCTCTCATATCCATGCTGGAACCCAAGAATTTTAATGAAGCCAACAAAGATGATCACTAGGTTAAAGCAATGAATGATGAACTTGATCAGATTGAGAAAAACAATACGTGGGAGATGGTTCAAAGACCTGAAGGTAAAAATGTCATTGGCTCCAAATGGATCTTTACGAATAAGTTGAATGAGCAAGGACAAGTTATCAGGAACAAAGAAAGGTTAGTTTGTAAAGGCTATGCTCAGATAGAAGGACTGGATTTTGATGAAACACTTGCGCTCGTAGAAAGATTAGAAGCTATCAGAATGTTTCTTGCCTATGCTTGTCATAAAAGGTTTAAATTCTACCAAATGGATGTCAAGTCAGCCTTTCTAAATGGATATTTAAGTGAAGAAGTCTATATGGAACAACCAGAGGGTTTCAAACTATCTGATAACCCTGACTTAGTATGCAAGATGAAGAAAGCTTTATATGGTTTAAAACAGGCCCCTCGAGCCTGGTATCACATACTGGATACGTATCTCAAAGACAAAGGGTTCAAGAGAGGAACAACTGGCAACAATCTGTATATTAAAACAAAGGATAATAATTTGCTCATCGTACTGGTCTATGTAGATGACATCATCTTTGGATGTAATAAGGATTCATTGGTACAATGGTTTGCTTATGCCATGGAGTCTGAATTTGAAATTTATATGATAGGAGAACTGTCATTTTTTCTTGGTCTGCAAATTACTCAGAGGCACGAAGGGATGTTCATTTCTCAAGAAAAATATCTAAGAGAAATGATGAAAAGGTTTCAAATGGAAGATTCTAAACCTATGGGTACACCTATGG
>ML786826.1:22844-50518 GCA_009831015.1 Picea engelmannii | reverse complement strand
GGTCTGCAAATTACTCAGAGGCACGAAGGGATGTTCATTTCTCAAGAAAAATATCTAAGAGAAATGATGAAAAGGTTTCAAATGGAAGATTCTAAACCTATGGGTACACCTATGGTAACTGGATGTAAATTAAGCAAGGATGAAGATTCCCCTGATGTTGATCAAAGCTCATACCGATCAATGATAGGAAGCCTATTATACATCACAACATCTTGCCCATACATAATGCATGCTGTAGGAATGGTAGGAAGATATTAGGATTCACCTAAACAGAGTCATTTTCAAGCTATCAAAAGGATATTCAGGTATTTGAAAGAAACAATGACTTATGGTCTGTGGTATCCCAGAAATCAAAATCTTCAGTTGACTGCTTATTCAGATGCAGATTGGGCAAACTGTGTTGATGAGAGAAAAAACACTAGTTGAGGAGCATTCTTCCTGGGTGAATCCTTAGTAGCCTGGCTTAGTAAAAAGCAAGGTTCCATTTCTTTATCAACCATAGAGGCAGAGTACATTGCTTCTTCTACCTGTTGCACTCAGGTATTATGGATGATTCAGACACTTGCAGACTTAGAGGTAAAATACACTGCACCGATCCCAATTCATTGTGATAACACTAGTGCCATCAGTGTGTCTAAAAATCCTGTATTTCACTCCAAGACCAAGCATATTCCCATAAAATATCATTTTCTAAGAGAGCAGGTCACCAATCAGACTGTTCAGGTCCATTGCATTCCCACTACAGAACAAATTGCAGACATCTTTACTAAACCCCTAACCAAGACAACTTTTGAATATCTCAGATAGAAGTTGGGTGTCATTTCGTCTCACACCTAAAAGAGTCCATCTTGTTAGGGGTATTTTTGTATTGTTTGAATATCTAATGCCTCCTAAAATTACTACAACAGCTCAGGGGGAGCATGTCTCTTCTTTGACATTGATGTCAAAGGGGTAGAAAAGAATTCAGGTGCCTTAGTTTCCATCAATGACAAAGGGGGAGATTGTTGGCATGTTTTACAGGCAGCGTATGCTTGTCATTGATGGAAAGTACAATAGCGATGATGGCTTGAGTACATTAGCATGATCAACAATGCAGTGATAATGGGGAGGAGGAACAACAGTGATCGTTGGATCAATAATTCAGAATTCCCGATGGCTGTCAGATCTCAATGTAGACAAGAGGAGTGCGCAGATATGGAGGATAGGTCTTGGGCATTAGATCCGGGCATAGGGTCCGACCACCATTGGATCCAGGAGAGCCTGCACGTTCTTTAAAGTTCTAGGAGAAGTGGGCTTAAAAAATCCCAAAAGCAGGAGGACCATCCATCTTCGGGAAGGACACGTGGACGCGCAGATATGGAGGATAGATCTCGGGCATTAGATCCAAGTGCAGGGTCTGACCACCGTTGGATCCAGGAGAGCCTGCACGTTCTTTAAAGTACTAGGAGAAGTGGGCTTACAAAATCTCGAAAGAAGGAGGACCATCCATCTTCGAGAAGGACACGTGGACACAGATCATCATTTCCCTGACTGGAAAGTCAAAGGTATGAAATGCTCCAGCCTTTCACCTCCCGAAATCGCGATATGTGAAATCACGAAATGATCTGAGCCGTTAGATCAAGGTTTGGTCTGGACCATTGAACCCACTCTATTTCGGAGTTTTGCGGATCGAGAGTTGGAGATGTCAAAGAATATTAACCACAGGAATCCTAAAATCATGATATGCGAAATTGCGAAATGATCGGAGCCGTCAGATCAAGGCTTGATCTGGACCGTTGATCCCACTCCATTTTGGAGTTTCATGGATCGAGAGTTGGATATGTCAAAGACTATTAACTACAGGAATCCCGAAATCGCGATATGCGAAATCATGAAATGATCTGAGCCATCAGATCAAGGTTTGATCTAGACCATTGATCTGACTCCATTTCAGAGTTTCGCGGATCGAAACTTTGAAGTGACAAGAACACTGAACATCAAGAATCCCAAAATTGCGATATGCGAAATTGCGATTTAATCGCAGTCGTCATATCAAGATGTGATTTGGACCATTGATCTGACTCCATTTCGGAGATTCGCGAATCGAAACTTTGGAATGACAAGAACACTGAACATCAAGAATGCTGAAATCGCAAAATGGGAAATTGCAAAATCGCTTTATGCATAAGGCTGTGATCACAACCCTTGGTCACATTAGTGAGAGATGGAGGAAAGATCTAGAGAAACCAAGATCCTTTTTGGGGATCGTGACTGGGAATGTCGAGACACATGGTCACACAAATGATGAATTGTCAAATGCTGAAATGCCGAAATGAATGCAAGATCCCATGGAATCAATCCAATGGTGCAGGTGAATTTGAACAAGATTGGAGGGCTACTGTAGCACGACACAGTGTAACTGCCAGAAACCACTGATGGTTTCTTCCAGAGGACTTGAAGACACTTCGGGGTGATTGACAGAGGAGGTGAAGAGTCTCTAGGAATCTTCAAGAGGGATGAATATGTTCATGGAGGTGATTGACAGCTGGATGAGCATTGAGGCCTGTAACTGGAACAGAGAAGGTGAGATCGACTGCCATAGAGAAGATGAAGAGTCTCAAACTGCCAGAGAGGCTGAGGAATCTCAGTATAACATACAGTGATGTTGAACAAGTGGTAAATGACAAGAGAAGTTGAAGAGTCACGATGATGATTAGACAGAGCACTCGAGTTGTGGAGGAATATGACGCGGAGTGAGCATGTAGAGGCATTGCGAATATTGCATGCACAGAGACAACAGAGACTGTAAGAATGATGAACAAAGAAGAGATATGGGTTGTCGCTGTGTAGGAGAATTCAGGTGTGTACAAGGAGGCAGAGCTCAGGAGCAGAAATGAACAGTCAAGGAATGGTGCATTGAAGGGATATGGCGCACAGAGCATAAAAGGCAGAAGAACAGAAAGTGCTAGAGGTGTGCAGAAGACACTGATGCAGACAAGGCAAAGAAGTGTAACAGAACAACGATAAGGCTGGTAAGCCATTGAATAATTTTATATCACTGTAATAAGTTTTAGTAACAAAGAATTTATAATTCGGGGTGGTTGGGAGGTGCTAGGGAGGACTGGTGTCCTCGGAGGTTCAAGTGGGTGCTTGAACACAGGGAGTTGGTGCTTCTTTCTAGTTGGTGCTAGAGAAATCAGGGAGTTGGTGCTTCCTTCTAGTGGGTGCTAGAGAAAACAGAGAGTTGGTGCTCTCAGCAAGTAGCAGCTTGCAAAACTGAGGTTGTAGCCTCATTATGATTTGGTGCTCATATGTATGATAATGTAAAGAATGTAACTATTAATTATCATATAAAGAAAAAAAAGGTTTTTACCCTGTATGGGCTTCCTCAGGAAATATCTGTCTCTGTGTTTCTCATATATGTGACTGATGCTGAATGTGTCAATGTTTATTTCCCTGCATGATTGTCATCATCATTGAGTGCCTTGTAAAGTTTTTAAAAGAAGCATAATTGGTTAAGCACGGTAACAACTGATTGACCCCCCCTCTCAGTTGTCCAACAATTTTGTCATCTACTATTTCATCTCTTAGAGCTAATTATTTATCTATGGAGAGGACTTGATGAGATTCCCCTTCTTCATCACTCTATTCTCTATCAACCCAAAGTGGTGTTTCTATGTCTATATTGGGTTTAGCAGGAGGGTAGAGGGTTAATTGTTTGGTGGATGTCCTGTGGTAAATTGTCATGTTTCCTTATCAAAAATCGATGTAGGAATCGATACTTTCCAACCAAGGCCATCCTAGGATTAGAGGATACCCTCCCATAGAGGTTTTAGGTTGTAGGACCATGAAGTCGGCGAGATATTCCCATGGATCCACATAGATGAGTACATCTTATAAAATTCCCTATGATTCAATGGTTGATCTATTAATGAGTTGAAGTATAGTGGGGGTTTCTCTAAGGCCTATAATACCTAAGGATCACATGGTATTGTGGGTCATAACATTGATAGTGACCCCAAGGTTGATTAATGTGTTACTAATAATTGTTTTTTTGATCTGCACATTGATGAATGGACTCTTAGGGTCAAAGTATTTAGCTGTGAGAACTCCCCCCATAATTAGGTCTGGTAGTTTTCCCATGACCTGAATAGTTTGGGGATTCTTTTGTTTCCTACTAGGTTTCCTCAAACAAAGTTATCGTACCAATTTTGAATAAATAGGTAGATCCTTAATTTCTTGAAATAACATTTTTTTGACACACACATTTTGAGTGCTCCTAAGAAATAAAACTTAGGTTTTGTAAAATATTTTTCTTGGTTTAGCTTCTCAGGATAGGGTGGGTCTTGAAGTTAAGGATGCAAATTCTTAGATTTTGAAGGTTCCTAAGATTTTTTTCATTTTGATTATACATTTGGGACCTCCTCATTTAAATCTTTGATGCTAATGTGAGGTTTTTCTTTGGTTAGAGTCTTCCCAGATCAAAGGTGAATATATTTACAGTCCAAAGAAGAGATGGAGTAAGTAGAGTAGGTTGTCTATCCTTCCATTATTCGGGTTAGGTATGGGTTTTGTAGGTATTTGTGGTTGAGGAGAGGAAGATGTGGATCCCTTCGTTTGGGGTGAAGGAAGGAGTTGCATGGGCGGTTATTTCATAAGTTGTTGAGATCCTCCTACGGGGGGATTTCTCCATTCTTGTTTTTATATTTGGTTTGGACGCTTAGGAGTTACCCATTTTTGTGTTGGAATACTCAATGGTTGAGAAACATATTTCAATTAAGGGTTATCCCAATATGAATTGAAATATTGATATTGATCTTGTATCATAACTTGAGGTTTGGGCTTCCAGGGTCTCTTTTGAGATACATAGCATAATGTTTCTAGTTATTGAGCTTTCTAGTAAATAACTTTTAATTCTAATAAGGATGGATAGTTATGAGTATTATGGTATTCTCTACATATTCCATAAGCGTCAAACTGATCCAACATAAATTCTCTTCTTGGGTGCTTCAGTTTGTATCTCAGAAAAAAGATAGCCAATGCTTTCTTTGTTTCTTCCATCTTCTTATTCATGTGTAATGTATCCAGTTGGGATCTTAGGTAACTAAGTATGTCGATCTTGAAGTATTCTAACATGTTCTTGATTTTTTTCTCTCATGACTCCACTTCCAGTGGTTGTTCTAGTTCTTTCTAGTATATCTCTTGGCCCTTTTCCCATTTTTTATGTGCCTCTGGAATACTTATGGAAAAATTCCAAGATAATATCGTATTCTAACTGAGAAACATCTCTCTCACCCACCAGTTTGAGAATTTATATACAATCATCTTAGATTCCTCTTAGGAACACAACACATCGTGTCTCAAGAACCAAGTCTCCTTTATTTTCCCTCTCCAAGTTATAGGTGATCCATTCAACATAATCTTTCATACTTTCATCTTCACTCTGCATCATCTTGAATACTTCCTCTCTTCTTGATTTATCTTTGTAGTAGTATTGGTACTTGTCCAAAAATTTCTTCGTCATTTGATCCCATGTGCAAATTATATCATTTCTAAGACCCATAAACCATCGTAGTGCAATGATCTCAAGTGTGCAGGGAAAAATATTCAATTTCTGGGCGTCGGTCATGTAGTCATAGCTTTTTCAAGGTACATCAAACTTGAAGAGGAAGGTATCGAGAACTTCTTTAGATAACCCATGAAATTTTTGCAAGGATGAATGAAGGATTTTCTTCATCCTTGTCTCCTCATATGTTTCTTTAATTGGAAATCCTAAAGTCATGGGTTCCTCCATGACAATATTATTTTTCATTTCTTTCTAAGGGTTGTCCTTTGTTTATAGAGGTGCCTCGGGAAAAACAAACTCTTTGGAGTGATGCTTCTTGTTGATATGCTCTTCTAAAAGTTGAACCTATGTGCAGATACCCTTGTACAATCTTTTATTCTTGAGGAGATGATTTAGGCTTCTTCTAGGAAAGAGAACTTGTTGTATAGGATAAGTAATTTGGTTGGTTGAGATATTTTCCCTCTTATCATTGACCTACACTATTATCTTTTCGGGAATTTTTGGAAGAGATAATAAATCTATCTTGTTGTTGGGCTCGAGATATGATCAATTCTATGACAATTATTATACACTTTTGCCGAATGTATATATGTGTTTTTCATCTTTTGAAGGAGTTTTTTGAATAATTTCATGATCAAATGGTATGATTGACACTCAGTACGTATAATCCATGTTTAATGATTTTATTGGATATAATTCATCATGTTTTATGATTTCAAAGAGCTAAATCACATTTTTTGACATTACACAGAGAAAATGCACTACATTTTTGCTTCCAACACTCATTCCAGTACTTCATCCAACACTATTACAGGCATAAAACTTAAACATTATGTTTTGGGAGGATGAAGTGGAATCTAAAAAATATGGCACATGGGTTTTGTGTACAGTATGCCCAATTAGTACCTCTATGGGTCATTTCTTGAAATTGTGAGTGGATTAAGAGCAGTTCATGGTTCTCAATTCGACATCTAACACTCGTTCTAGCACTCGATTTGGTACTTCATCCAACACCTCTTCCTGCACAAAAACGTAGGGTGACTTGGTGGTTATGGCATTGGCGATCAGTGATGGGCAAATCAGAAACATGGGTTTTTCTCGTGCTTATCCCCACTAGCTACTGAACTCTTAACAACTCAATTTTGGGTTGTTATGGTGAGTGATTATTGGGTAGCTCTGTTTCGGCAGTTAGGGCACCATTAATGAAATTTTCCAATTTTAGAAGTGGTTCGAACCTCCTGTGATTGACCACTTAGCCTGTAAACATTATAAATACCACCAAGGTGGTCAGACATAAGCTAAGCATCATATACATCAGTGTGATAGCTAGAAATACGTTTTTACTCTATTTTGATATTTTACATTGCCATAATTATGCAAGAACTGTGTTTCTGCGTTTTAATGGTGGATTCCTTTTGTTCAGCTCGTGGTGTGATTTTAAGGAGTGACCACAACTTGATGGGGGTCCCACCCATAGTCTGGTAACTCTTCTTTAGTTTATTTATTCATTTTTGTAGTTTAGTTCTCTTTCTTTATTTCCCATACATGCATTTTTCTTTTGTTATTTAACTTGTTGTTGTAGTTTAAATTAATTTCACTCTCTTTTGTAGGTTAGTATGAAGGCTTGTGCTAACATGAATTGATCTTGTAGTTAGGAATGGATCTGTAGATCCCTAGACTAACCCCATGTGTAGATAGATATTAGATTACGTTTTCATTTATAATTGTAGAATCAAGTTTAAAACAGAGTTTTAATTAGAATAGAAAAAAGTTTTTAATTGGGTTTTCTTTGACAAGGGTTTGATGGATGGGTAGAATTGATTTCAATTTTTAATCATAGCTTGTTTATTTCATTTCTTTGTAGAATTGTCTTAGCTAGTTGTTGGTTAATGTAATTGTTAGTTTACTTTTAATTTATGTTTTTAAGCATTTCTTTCTTGGAGTTTGAATTGTTAGAATAGATGTAGTATAGTTTCATTTATGTAATTTCATTTCCTAGGATTAAAATGCAATTGAATTTCTTAGTTAATGGTTGAATCTAGTTTTTCTTATGTAGTATAGAAGTATAAGTGATGATCTCATTATGTTGTTGATGGTTCATATATGAATATGTGGGGTATTTAACATTGTTTTGTCATGGCTAAAATCTCATTGGATTGTTTAATCCATACCTTTCACTTTGCCATCGAGATTAGTGTTGAGCTCATACCACTGGAATTATCCTTTGTTGTCAAGTGCTATTGAGATATCATCCGACACCGAATACATTCACACAACCACCAACATTATATTTGAATTATCATAGGTTAAAAGATAGTTTTCCTTCTTTCATAGATATAGTTTCTTGCTTTCAATAGAATAGATTTCCTTTCATGCATTGCATTGAGCATTTAGATTTCCTTTCACACATTATAAATAGTTTTGCATTAGGCATTTAGTTCACTTGCCTCTTAGGCTAGATAGTTGTTCAATGAGAAGTTTTACTTGCAGTAGTTAGTTGCCTTTGCTTACTTGTCTTTTTCTTTAGTAGGTTAGTTAGGTGCCTTTGCTTACTTGTCTTTTTCTTTAGTAGGTTAGTTAGGTGTCTTTGCTCACTTGTCTATTTGATTTAATAGGTTAGATAGGTGCTTTTGTTTACTTGCCTATTTATTTTCTTTCATAGGGTAGTTTCTCATTGAATGTAGGTTGGCGAGTTAAAGAAGTTTTCTTTTGTCATTTGCTTATTATTCTTAGTAGTTTGCTTATTGCTTATTATTGAACTAGTTTTATTTACATAGGTTTTTACTTGCTTTCTTAGGAACTATCCATCGATCCTTGGCCTAAAAGTACTTAGGTTACATAGTTTCAATTTTGTTAGTAGGTTTTTCTCATTAGATAGCCTTGCTTGAGTAGATTAGCCTTAGATAGCTACCTTCCTTAGTTAGACTATACTCCTATCAACCCTTCTACCTTTGGCATATATTTTGATACAACCCTAAGTTTACTTACCCCGGGTTGAAAATTTAATTGAGGGTTTTTAGTGTCTTTTTAGTGCATATAAGTCAGTTGTTTTTAGAGCGATTACAACTGCTAAATACTTACTGTCATCTGTATTACAAGATTATGAAAAGAGGATCAGTTGTTTGAATTGTTACATATTGATGAAAAACAATAAAACTTCTCCTGTTCACCATGCCTACCAGTACAAACCAAGCCTTTTGTTAGTATTTGTCAGTCTGTCAGTCACCCATGATCAAGTCTTCTCTTTCATGTGATTGATAGGGTTATTAGGTCAAATTGTTATATTTTCAAAATAAAATTATCAAATACAATTTGACATCTCTTGGTTGTAAAATGGTCATTGGTGTGCCTAGGTGTCCTTACTACTCCCTCCACTCATTCAAAGTCATAAATTTTCATCATGGTCATGTCATCATTCCTTGTCATCAATTTTTAAATGATTGTCTTGGTCAAAGATTTACTTCAAAATTGGTTTCTGAATTAAGGAGGATGAATTTGACAAAAGTGAAAGAGGTTTTTGTCAATAATAGAACAATAAACAAAAACCTCCTTCATTTTATGCACAGGTGTTATTGTTTGAGAGAAATCCCCCAAATACAGTCACTATAGGAGGGTTTCTACACATTTGGACAGCTTGACTCGAAGTCAGTTTTGTAGAGGTTTGGAGAAGGCATTTGCAGTGCTTGATGGTTCCATTGTGTAGAATACATCATAAAATTTCCACCCATACCACTTTCATCCCAAAAATTCTTTGGGAAGGCCTCCAAAATCCCTATGAAAGACCATGTTGCGCTTCTGCTAAGAGCACATTGTGTTTCTGCAAGTTTTGAGTAACCAACTTCAAGTTGGGATTCTGAACAAATGGGAAAGTAATTTTGAAACCTGGAGGAGGTTTGTGTTCATAACATACCAAAATACAATAATTTCTCTCACTTTTTGAATATACTTTATTGTTTGGGATATATTCTATCATCTTAGAGGCCTATGCTTTTAGAAAATAAAACACATGTTTTTTTCCTGTTATAGTCATATTTTATTTTTGTGTTTTCCTAACAACAGGGACTGAATTTTTTAAAACCAAGAGGGTTTTTTTATCAAGGACATATTAAAAAACAATAACCTCTATCAGTTTATAAATATACATTATGGTTTTGGATATATTCAATTCTCTTAGAGGCCTAGTTTTTCAGGAAATAAAACACTTTGTTTTTCCTGTTTTAGTCATGTTTTCCTGGCGTGTTTTCCTAACAACTGAAAGTGAATTTTTGAAAACCAAGAGAGGTTTTTGTCAAGGAAATATTCAAAAACAAAAAAATCTCTCATTCTTTACACATGTATTATTGTCTTGTAGTTACAGGTGTCACTTGGATACCTATTTTTCACAAGTTCGCTAGGCCAGAATTGTTGCGCTTATGGGAAGTCACTTTTGGAACTAATTTTGCAGAGGTAAAATTGTTGGTTTGCATGGTTTAAAGGATCAAGGGTATAATATACATCTCAAGTATTCCTTACATGTCATCAATAGCCTCCAAAAACTCCAAACTCTCTAATTCAAAATTAGAGAGCATGAAACACTGAGTTATCATTTACACCATGATAATGTTGTCCTACAACCCAAGATGAATTCTCTACAGCGTTAGGTTGATGATATTAAATGCCACCAATGATAGTCTCTAGATGCAATTGAAACATCACATAAATCCTAAGTCAAAATCCCCTGGGCAAGAGGGATAAGCTTCTAAAGCTAATCCACCCCCTCCTTCGCAAGTTTAGTCATAAAGGGAAATTTATTTTTGTTTGCAATGGGACCTGCAAAATCTTAGGTGTTGGGGTAATGTTGGGCCCGAGATATGATCAATTGTATGACAGTTATTATACACTTTTTCCGAATCTATATATGTGTTTTTCATCTTTTGACGGAGCTTTTTAAAGAATTTCATGATAAAACGGTATGATCGACACTCGATACGTATAATCCATTTTTAATGATTGTATTGGATATAATTCATCATGTTTTATGATTTCCAAGAGCTAATTCACATTTTTTGATGTTACAAAGAGAAAATGCACTATGTTTCTGCTTCCAACACTCGTTCCAGTACTTCATCTGGCACTATTACAGGCAGCAAATTTAAACATTAATTTTTGGGAGGATGAAGTGGAATCTAAAAAATCCAACACATGGGTTTTGTGCGAAGTATGCCCAATTAGTTCCCACATGGGCCGTTTCTTGAAATTGTGAACGGATTAAGAGCAGTTGATGGTTCTCAATTCGACATCCGACACTTGATCCAACACTCCGTCCAACACCTCTTCCTGCACAAAAACGTAGGGTGACTTGGCAGTTATGGCATTGGTGGCCAGTGATGGCCAAATTAGAAACATGGGTTTTTCTTGTGCTTAACCCCTCCAACTACTAAATTCTTGACAACTCGATTTTGGGTTGTTATGGTGGGTGATTATTGGGTAGCTTTGTTTCGGTAGTTAGGGCACCATTAATGAAATTTTTCAATTTTAGAAGTGGTTCGAACCTCTTGTGGTCGACCACTTACCCTGTAAACATTATAAATACCACCAAGGTGGTCAAACATAAGCTAAGCATCATATACATCAATGTGATAGCTAGAAATATGTTTTTACTCTATTTTGATATTTTGCATTGCCAGAATTATGCAAGAACTGTGTTTCTGTGTTTTAATGGTGGATTCCTTTTGCTGAGCTCATGGTGTGCTTTTAGGGAGTGACCATGACTTGCTGGGGGGCCCACCAGTAGTCTGGTAACTCTTCTTTAGTTTATTTATGCATTTTTGTAGTTTAGTTGTCTTTCTTTATTTTCTGTACATGCATTTTTCTTTTGTTACTTAACTTGTTGTTGTAGTTTAAATTAATTTAACTCTCTTTTGCAGGTTAGTATGAAGGCTTGTGCTAACATGAATTGATCTTGTAGTTAGGAACGAATTTGCAGATCCCTAGACTAACCCCATGTGTAGTTAGATATTAGATTACGTTTTCATTTATAATTGTAGAATCAAGTTTAAAACAGAGTTTTAATTAGAATAGAACAAAGCTTTTAATTGGGTTTTCTTTGACAAGGGTTTGATGGATGGGTAGAATTGATTTCACATTTTAAACATAGCTTGCTTATTTCATTTTTATGTAGAATTGACTTAGCTAGTTGTTGGTTAATGTAATTGTTAGTTTACTTTTAATTTCTATTTTTAAGCATTTCTTTCTTGCAGTTTGAATTGTTAGAATAGATGTAGTATAGTTTCATTTATGTAATTTCCTTTGATAGGATTAAAATGCAATTGAATTTCTTAGTTAATGGTTGAATCTAGTTTTCCTTATGTAGTATAGAAGTATAAATGATGATCTTGTTATGTTGTTGATGGTTCATATATGAATATGCAGGGTATTTAACATTGTTTTGTCATGGCTAAACTCTCATTGGATTGTTTAATCCATACCTTTCACTTTGCCATTGAGATTAGTGTTGAGCTCATACCACTAGAATTATCCTTTGTTGTCAAGTGCTGTTGAGATATCATCTGACACCGAAGATATTCACACAACCACTAGCATTATATTTGAATTATCATAGGTTAAAAGATAGTTTTCCTACTTTCATAGATATAGTTTCTTTCTTTCAATAGAATAGATTTCCTTTCATGCATTGCATTGAGCATTTAGATTTCCTTTCACATATTAGAAATAGTTTTGCATTAGGCATTTAGTTCACTTGCCTCTTAGGCTAGATAGTTGTTCAATGAGAAGTTTTACTTGCAGTAGTTAGTTTCCTTTGCTTTCTTGTATTTTTCTTTAGTAGGTTAGTTAGGTGCCTTTGCTTACTTGTCTTTTGCTTTAGTAGGCTAGTTAGGTGTCTTTGCTTACTTGTCTATTTGCTTTAATAGGTTAGATAGGTGCTTTTGTTTACTTTCTTATTTATTTTCTTTCACAGGGTAGTTGCTCATTGAATGTAGGTTGGAAAGTTAAAGAAGTTTTCTTTTGTCATTTGCTTATTATGCTTAGTAGTTTGCTTATTGCTTATTGTTGAACTAGTTTTCTTTACATAGGGTTTTACTTGCTTTCTTAGGAACTGTCCATCAATCCTTGGCCCAAAAGTACTTAGTTTACATAGTTTCAATTTTCTTAGTAGGTTTTGCTCATTAGATAGCCTTGCTTGAGTATATTAGCCTTAGATAGCTACCTTCCTTAGTTAGACTATACTCCTATCAGTCCTTCTACCTTTGGCATATATTTTTCTACAACTCTAAGTTTACTTACCCCAGGTTGAAAAACTAATTGAGGGTTTTTAGTGTCTTTTTAGTGCATATATAACACCCATCACTTGTTGATCTCTATATTTTGGCATAGAAAAGATTAGAAAAAAATTCTACAAATTGTTGAAAAGAAATAATAACATTTAATCTATTGTAATGAATGAAATCCACACAACTAAAAAACAACTACCTTCTTTTGACAGTTCCCCATCAACGACGCCAAAAAAGACAAAATTTTCAATTACTTTATAGTTAATTAGCAATCAATCAAAAAATGAACATTTAATTATCAATCCGAGGTTGTATCTTATGAACTTCCATGCATCGTAAATGCAATTTGTAGTGTTATTTTTCTAAGGGTTTGTATTACTTTGAATGTCACAAATCAAGGGTTCAAGACACTTAATTAAGTCACCAAACTAAACTATTTCCTAATCTGCAGAGAAGTAAATATTTCACTTGCAGGAAAGGAAAATCACACATGTGAAATTGAAATCACACTTCTAGGAATTGAATAACGCTTGTGGAAATTGAAATCATTCTTGCAAGAATTGAAATCACACTCGCAGAAATTGAAATCACACTTGTGGAAATTGAAATCACTCTTGTAGGAATTGAAATCAGACTTGTGGAAATTGAAATATATACTATGATCTATTGCTGACTTGCTCAAGAATAATGAAGATATTGTTTTTTGTGTGATGATTAAGTGTTCACTCATCCAATAACAATCCAGTAATATCAATCCCAAACTAAGATTATCATGAATTAGAAGGAATCGAAATAAAATGAAGTTGTAAGCAGAATTGCAGTAACATGAGTTGCAACAATGAAACTACGGCACAAAAAGGAATCACAACGATGTGAGTTGTAGCAACACAAGTTTCAGAAACATATACTACAACAACTAATTTACGACATGAGAACAATAGTGAGGAAAATGCCAGTAATTAGGAGTTGCAGTGCATCTACGATTATAAATTCACAAAAATAGAACGTATGTTGAATTTCATTTTAAGAGTGATAATTCTTAACAACGACAATTTAAATACCAACCACACACAAATTGCAATGATTTTTCTACCATATTTTAGAATTGCAACAGATTGAAAAAATAAAGCAGCTATGGAATTAAATAAACAAAATTGAAAGGTTAAATACTACACTAATATATAGTCAATACCTGACTAAGGAGGGGGAACTAACCCCTTAGATAAGGAATTGAGCTACAAAATTAGAACCACATGATCAACAACACATCAACATGTGACTGAAATAAATAATGGAAATTATATTTCATAAGTTTGAAAGTACAGTAATAGTCGAATACTTATCGCTAGAATAACTTCCTCTCCCTCAGCTCTGGGGAAGCTGAGGTTTTTATACAACATGACTGATGTATAAAATTATACAAAGAGACAGATGGAAATCCATGAGAATCTAGTTTTTCATCTGATTACATTGATTTTCTCAAACTTTAGTGAGAATTGGGTGTGCGTTGACTCAATACTAAAACCAATTTCTATTTTAGTCATCTACTTGCCTCTTATCTTCTTCTTTCATGAAGATAATTTTCCAACTGTCAACGGCAACATTGACTACTGTCTTGGTGAGCTCTATTTGGAGTCGTAGTAATGAAAAGTGTGCTAAGAGTTGCAGTAACAATGAGTGCACCTGGATTTGCAACATTTGGGTTGCTCCCGAAATTGAAGCAACTTGGAGTTGCAGCAGGAAGGTATTGAAACCACTTTGAGTAGTTGCAACTACTATATTACTCCTATGTAGCAACATTAGTACATCAAAGTATCATTTTCCTTTAAGAAATATACAATAATAAAATAATAATGACATATGGGGAAATATTTGTACCTTCAAGATAAATGAGGAAAAACTAGATAAGGAGAGTATCAAAAGGAAGTGATTAATAGAAAATGGTAAGAAAAAAGCTATTAGACAGGTGTTGAAAGTATTCCAATTTAGGAACCCCTTATAGGCCAAGGAATACGGGAATACATAATTCAAGATAATTCTCACATAAAGTATTGGTGATGGTGTAAGCCCCATATCAAAGTGTGTGAAGCTTTCAATGGGTTCCTGGAAGATGCTCTTTCTTCAAATGCAACCAGATCTTATCACCAACCTAAAACTTGTGCAGAAACTAATATTGGTCATATCATTTCTTTCACTTGGCATCAACTTTAAAAAATATTTCAAGGACTTGTTAGCGGATGCGATGAATCTTTTTAACAAATATAGCTTCCTTATCATCTTGAGTTTGAGCATGGCAAGAATATTCATGTGTGGATGCAATGGAAAAATCTACATCAATTGGGGCCAATTATTGGAACCGAAAGCACACCTGAAAAGGGTTGTTTATAGTAGATCTATGAAGGGCTCAATTGAAACTATGATAAACATAACGAAGAATATCATCCCGTTTGTAGGGATGTTTGGAATTGGAAATTCTTAGGATATGCACATCATCTTGTTGACTACCTCTATATGCACCTCAATTTGGGGGTAGAAGGAAGTTGATTTGGTGAGCTTCGTGCCCATCAATGACTACAGACTAGACCAAAATTCACTCAAGAACATGCTATCATGATATGAAATAATAGTCTCTAGTAGACTAAAATGAACACAAACATACTTGAATAAGAGCTTAGCAGTGGCCTCAAGTGTGATAATATTCTTACAGGGTGTGATAATTTCCATCTTAGAGAATCGATCAATGAGTACAAAGAGACAGTCACTAGCATGCTTGGTTGAAGGTAGACCATACATGTAATCCATGGATATGGACTCCCAAGACCTATCAGGAGAAGGAAGAGGGTTGTACAACCCCTATTGCTTAATGGAGGGTTTGGCGATGGCATATACAACGCATGATATGATATACTTGTTGACATATTATTGAAGCTTTGGCCAATAAAAATACTTTTGTAGTATTGCCAATGTATTTTCCATGCCAAAGTGTCCTTCCACCCAACTATAATGAGCTTCCCAAATTAACTTCATATGCTTGCTTGAAGGAACAAAAATGTGTCCCAGATGGCATAAAACTTTATCCTATATATAAAAATCTAGAATTGGTTTTCCTACTCTCAATGTATGATAGGTAGAAACAAATGCAGAGTCACTTTTGTATAATTGTGGCTACCCAGAGCTCTCATTCCCACATGAGTTAAGAACTGTGGTTAGTGCAACAACCCGGGGTCAACTGAGGCATTCTGCAACATGGTTTGTGATAGCCTTATTGTACTTGATGTTCAAGTGGAATTGTTGTAGGTATGCAGACCACTTCTCATGGTGATCATTCTAGAAATTTCCTTGTGTCTCCATGAATTGAAGAGGCCTTAGATAAGTGTGGATGATATTTTCCTTTCCTATAATATAATGCTTCCATTTTCAAAATTCTTGCATGATGGATAACATCTCTTTGTCATAGGTGGGATGTATGCAAACAAAATTAGATAGTGTTTCACTTTGATAGGCCATATGATGTCTCTGGTGAGTGAGGATTGCATCAATAACATAGTAAGAGGCATCTTTCTGAATCTCAAATGGTTGTTGCAAATCTGGAAGTGAGAGGATTGGTTCAGAGCATAGGTGATGTTTCAAATCCTGGAATGCTTTCTGATATGATTTAGATAAGGAAAATGTGTCTTTAGATTCAGCCTTGGTCACTTTACTTAAGGGATAAGCGATATGAGAAAATCCCAACACGAACCTAGAATACAATTTGGTGATGCTTAATAAGTTATAGAGCTCTATCGTATCCTTTCGAGTCATGTAGTCATGGATGAATTGGATCTTGGTCAGGTCCACATGCACCTCATGTTCATCCATGATTTATCACAATTATTGAACTCATTGCATATCAAATGAGAATTTATTCATATTGACATATAACTTGTGTTTATGCATGGTGATTAGGACTTGTTGGATGTTTTATAGATGTTCTTCCTAGGTTCGACTAAAAATGAGGATGTCATCCAAATATACGACTAGAAAAGAGTTTTTGAATGAATGTAATATATCGTTCATCATCCTCATAAATGTTGTTGGAGCATTAGTCAAGACAAAAGGCATGACCAACCATTCAAAAATCCCTTCTTTAGATTTGAAGTTTATTTTCCATACATCATTTTGTTCTATTGGATCTTGGTCATAGCCGAAATTAATATCAATCTTACTAAATAATTTTTCACTTAATATGATCAAGAACATCATCAATCGGGTGCATCGGTTATCGATTCTTGACAACGATCTTGGTCAGATGTTGCGCTTGTGGATGAATTTGTGAATGAGATTCTTTATTTCCTCATTCTCCAGAAGGGATCACCTATATATTATACCATTGGGTAAGGGTTCACTAAGTATTAATTCAATGGAATTTTAGACCTGCATTATAGAGGCACCCCGGTAGGTGAAGTGAATATATCTCTATATTATGCTACAACCTTGTCCACATTCTTCTATTGTGTATAGATATCTTGTGCAGATGTTGTGGCAGTCACACTACCCATTCATTCACCTTCTGACAGGACCATGGAGAGGAAAAATGTTGCAGTCTAAGATAATACCTTCTGCCATTGTTTTCATGAGATTAATCAAATTGCAGTAGTTAGAACTAACTCGGATACCCTATAGGGATGACCTCCCAAAGTAACAATGACACTATGGGGTTGGGACTCATAGACACCATGATTATTCCACATATAAGGATATGCTAAAACAACATCACAATATTTGAGTGGGGAAACATCACACAGTACCTCATCTTTGAAGGGATTGATGTCATAGGATAGGAAACATTTATAATTCATGCGGATTTCTCTTCCCTAGCTCAACCAACCGATGGTGTATGGTTGAGAGTGTGGAATTATCAAAAAATTTAGTCTCTTGATGAACTCAGATGAGATCAATTTATTCTAGATCTTGTTGTCAATAATGAAATTTAGTATGGCCCCCTTTACCCACATCTATGAATGGAAGAGGTGCTCCTCCTTCTCAAGCTTCTCTGACTCATCTGGTTGGATCTTTTCAATTGTGATGGTAGGACTAGGTTCTGCATCAATGATCCATTTTGCGTGTTTCAAATTAGAATATGAGTCAAGGTCAAACTCATTTTCTTTAAACTTGACCAACAACAATTTTTCCAAGTGGTATTCATCAGTTTTGTTTCAGAGGATTTGTGGAATTCACACCATTTTCTAATGTCCTCCTTTGTCTTCCCATTACCCTTCTTCGCCTACATCTTGGACTAGTTTTATTGAGGTTGGATTTCCTTGATCTATCCCTTTTCCTGTGAGTTGAGGATGGCTTTATAATACTTATATAGTTGTGGAATTTCAAATCCTAATTCCCACTTATTCCAATCCTTAAAGTTTGGTTCAATTTTTATACAATATTGATAGGAAGCTTCCAGTGAGGATATTTCCAATAAATCCATATATCTTTTGATGTACCTATGTAGGTGACTATAGTACTTAAAACACATGTGTCACTCAGAGTCTTTGATACCCATATTTAAGCACAAGGTATGGAAGATATTGGTGTACTCTAACACCTTCTAATATCTCCTAACATGGACTCATCCATCTTATGTATTGGTCATGATAGTTTCCAACATGGTAGAAATCCTCCTAGAGGGAATAAAAAAATGTCACCCAAGTGGGTCCTCTCCTGAATGTCATAGATTTGTCTTCATTGTTTCTCTCCCAATAAGTTTTCGACCAATATTTGACACGAGGAAGTTCTTTAAGGAGAACGAAGGAAATATTTTCAGTGTCAAAAATTGTTTTAACAATGTAATAACTCAATGAAAGATTTAACCATTTATCCAAGGAATCTACATCTATATAGCCTTCAAATAAAGGGATATCAAAGATAAGTTGTACCCTGGAGGGTGTTTCACCTTAGAAATGGTTGGTTCTTGAATGTGCCTCACATGTTGTTGATAGTCATCAAAGGATCTAGGAAAATTTCTCCATCATCTCATTCCTGTATCGCACAAGGGATTATTTGAGAAACATCTTTATAGGATCTCCTACTCTGTCATCTCTCTTTTCTTCCATGATGAGAGGTTGCTTGGGTCGAAGAGACTTGTTTTCCCCAAGTAAAATACCTCGAGTCCCAATTCTCTATATGATCTAGGTGAATATCGATGGCCACCCACATATTCCACTCGCTCAAAGAACAATTTCCACTTTGTTAGTGTTTTATAGTTTTTCAGGTCCCAAACTTTTGGGGCCATTATGAGGCCCTAAATGACATTTTTTGGGCTCGAAAACACCTAGTGTGAAGGAAAAGGAAAATACTAGTTCGAATGTGATATGTACTCCTTGGATATACCTTTCCAACAACGTATCGAGTGCCCAAAATGGAGATCATATGTAAAATTTATGCCCTCAAGAAGTTGACGTATCAACTACCCCCATCAGTGCCCACAAACCTTTTGGTGTTTCATCTCCCGAGGTTAGGTTTTTATATGTTTAATGTTTTCTCATTTATATTTTATGTTAAAAATTCCTTTGGATCCTCATTGTACTCATCTTCTTGCGAATGAGTATAGTTGTCAAATCTCTTCTTAGAGATACGATGCCACCATTCAAGCAAGTTTTTTTCAGTCTACATTTTTATAGTTTCAACGGTTTCTCTTTATTAATAGAAGTCAAGTTTTATTGTGTCTCTATGTGTTTATTTTATATACATTTTTATTTCATTTCATTCCATTTATAAATTTGGATCAGTGGTATCAAAGTGGTCTTCTCTTTATTTGTTTCTCTATGCATGTCCCCAACGAGGTTAGGGTACAACGAGTTGGGACTTGAAGTACATGATCCCTTGCAATATCATCCCCTTCGATCACAATGACCTCCCATTTCATAAGAAAAGAGATATGATGGAGTAGGATATCCTTTTAAATTGTTGCTCGAGGAATCCCTTGTGCGGAAAAGGAACAAGATGATGGATAACTTTGTGCAGATCCTTCAACGGCCGCCAACAAGTGACACATCTTCATCAAGAGAACACTTTGGAGGCACCTCGCCCTTCAAGGTACAAGTCAATTTTGATATTCCCTTATTTGAAGGAAGGATATATGTAGATGTTGTAGACAAATAGTTGAATCTTATAGAAGGGTATTTTTCGGTACATAATTTTTCCAATAGAGAAAATCTTACCTTTGCACTCCTTAAGGTTGTCCTCCATGTTAAGGATTGGTGGGAGACATACTATGAGTAAAAGGGTACTAAATAATTTGCAATATTTTTGGTTACCCCACTTAAGATTCTTCCAGGGATGTTATTAAGGAAAAATAATACCCTGTTGGAAGTTATGATGACTGGCATACAAAATGGATCACACTATGACAGAAAAGAAACTAGAAAGTACCATAGTTCAAAAATATCTTCCATACCTTGTGCACCAATATGGGTATCAAAGACTCTGAACAACATATGGTTCTCAAGTACCACAGTTTTTTACATAGATACATCCAAACAAAAATGGAGTTGATGTACATCTCATCAGTAGGTGTGACTTATAGATATGCTATCAAAATCAAGAAGAAATTTAAACAGAAGAAGCAGGAGTTTGGATCTACAAATTCCTCATAGCAGAAGTAGGGAAAAGGTGACCCCAACCCACAAAACAAAAGAAAGAGAAAGGATGGACCCCCTTAGGAAAACTAGTTCAATATGAAAACAAATAAGAGTAATGAGAAGATGACGAAAGACACCGGGAACTGGTGTGAATTCCATAAAATCCCTTGGCATAACACTAATGAATGTCAATTGAATAAACCATTGATGGCCAAGTTGAAAGCTTTGGAGTCAAAGGTAGGTTTCGAATTTGAATAAGATCCAGACAAGGGGAAGAAAATCATTGATGTAGAATCTAGTGTGACTATTGCTACCACCAAGGTCCATCCAAGTGAACTATAAGAACCGAAGGAATGTGAACACATTATTCACTCACAAATGTTGGTGAAGGGTGCTTCACTGCATTTAATTTTCGATAGTGGAAGTAAAAAGAACTTTATCTCAATAGAGCTCATCAAGTTGTTGAACCTATCGATGACACCACACCCACATCCCTACACCATCAGGTGGCTCTTCCAAGGAAGAGATCTTTGCATCAACCAACAATGTCTTCTTCCCTATGACATTAAGCCCTTCTAGGATGAGGTATTGTGTGATATTTCCCCCCCTTGAAGTTTGTGATGTTTTTTTAGGCCAACTATACTTGTGGAAATGACATATTGTATATGAGTGTAGACCCCGTAGTTTTATTATTTATTTGGGTAGAAAATTGTACATGATACCATAGGTAGCTCCTCCTACCGCCATTTATTTGATCTCTGCTAAGAAATGAAGGAAGGTAATTTCCCAGAATGAGAAATTTTTATTCTTCACGATCGCTTTGAAAGTGAACAAAAGGTTGCATCCACATCCATGGCCTCTAAACAAGGCCTCTCGGAGCAACAGATGTAGGTGGATAAGAGCATGGAAGAATACAAATACATATTCTCCTCACCTATCGGGGTAACACTGCATTATTAGGTCAAGCATTCAATTGATCTAACCCTTAGTGCACCTTATCCCAATGGGACATTGTATCATTGCTCTCTGATGGAAAATGAGGAAATCAAGTGAAAGATACAAGAGTTTCTTCAAAAGGGGCACATCCGACCTAGATCCTCAACCTGTGGTAGCCTAGTTGTACTTGTGTGGAAGAAATATGGGACTTGGTGACTCTGCATAGATTACATGGCCCTAAAAAAACTCATAGACAGGAACCGATACCCAATTCCTTGAATTGACGACCTTGTTGACCAGCTCAAGGAAGCCAAGCTTTTATGTAAGATTAACCTGAAGTATGACTACCACTGGGTCCCAATAGAACATAATGATTTATGGAAGACTACTTTCAAGTCCAAAGAATGTATTTTCAAATAGCTAGTCATGCCCTTTGGTTTGAAAAATGTTCCAACAACTTTCATGAGAGTGATGGACGATATATTGTAGTATTTCACCAATTAGTTTGTGGTGGTATGTCTAGATGATATCCTCATCTTCAACAATAATTGGGAAGAACAATTGAAACATATTCATCAAGTCCTTCACACTCTGCAACAACACAAGCTATCTTCTAACTTGGAAAATTTTTCCTTTAGCATGAACATAGTCCAATACCTAGGATACATTGTTGATGAGAACGGTTTGCATGTGGATCCAACCAAGATTCAAGTCATTTGTGACTAGCCAGCCCCGACCACATTAACTAAGCTTCAAATTTTCTTAAGACTTTCCAACTTCTATCGCAGGTTTGGGTTGGGATTCTCCCATATTGCATGAGCCCTTAGCCAAGTGACCAAGGGTGGTGGTGAGGAAATGTTTGAGTTGGGGAAGTCACAACAACAAGAGTTCGATGATTTGAAAAAAAATTTGTGCTTAGATCCAATACTCTCCTTACTCGATTTGCAACAACCTTTTTAGATTGAGACCAATGACTCATACTATGCCATGGGTGCAGTTCTCACTTAGCACGGTCATATAGTGGAACATCATAGTGATACACTATCATATGTCATCTGTAAGTTCCCCACCTATGACAAAGAAATATATTCCATTATACAATCCTATCAACAATAGAAGCACTACATTCTCAGGAAGGAGATAGTAATCCACACTTATCACAAGCCTCTACAGTTAATGCAGAAACAAGGAAAATTGCAGAATGACCACCATCAAAAGTGGTCCACATACTTGAAATAGTTCCATATCAAAATAAAATATAATACTGGGCGCACCATCAAGTTGTTGAATTCCTCAATCAACCTCCATTTTTATACTTAACTACGGTTCTCCACTCATGTGGCCATGAGGCATCTATGTGGCCCCAACTCTAGAAGAGAGATCCTGACTTCACTACCACTTACCATATGTTGGGCACAGGTGTGACTGTCACCGAATTTCATCTTCATGATGAACTATTATTCCATTTGGGACACCTTTGCGTTTCTTCAAGAGACCGTGCGAAGTTTATTTGGGAAGATCACTAGAGTCAGATGGAAAGAAAATTTTGCATGGAAAATACCATGGTAGTACTACATAATCATTTCTATTTTCCGAAACTACTCAGGTATGTCAACAAATATATCATATCTTGCACTTCCTATACCATTTCCAAACCATCGACTAAGAATCAAGGCCTATACACCCTTCTTCCTACTCTTTTTAGGCCATGGGAATCCATATCGATGGACTACATGTTCATCCTTCTTTCAATCAAGAAGGGAAATGATTTTGTCTTTGCGGTGGTTGATCGGTTTTCTAAGATGGTCATCCTAGCAGTCTACAAGAAGAATATCATAGTGGAGGCCACTGCCAAGATATTATTTGAATGGGTGTGGGTACACTTTGGGATACCACATAATTTTATTGGAATAATCTGTAAGTACAGACACAAACATATCTCCCAAACTTCCACAGGAATCTAGAACAAAACAATATAGAATACACACTTCACCTTAGACCTCATTGTCGTCTAAACTAGATTAGAGAGGCACAAGTGACATACCTTTTAAACGATGCTTGATCCTTCCTAGTGTCATCCTTGTAGCTCCTTATTTGAGTTTGTGGGATGGTTAACCTATTTAAGAAGCACAAACCAACAAAGAGGGAAAACAAAGATATATATATTCCAATGAATTCTATGTATAAGATCAAGGAGTTATACAATAAAATTTAAGGCACCTTTATAGGGAGGAAATGTATTGTTTCATTATATTAAATGGAAAGTGGAGAATAAAACCCATTCCTTGATGTTTCAAGGCCCCATTTTAATGGTTCTTTGCTCCAACACACACATCTTTTCTCCAATTCCTTTGATGAAGAATATCCACAATCTAATTTAGAGAACTAAAGCAAATATCTCAATCATAATCTATAGTAGAAATCTTCATGCATATGAAAGCCCTTGCAAACCTTAGCATTTTCCATAAGAAATCCCTCTTTATATAGGGTGAAAGAGATATGGATGAGGGGATTAGGATGATCCCAATAAATCAGAGAAGCGAGTAAGAAACAAACCGATTAGAGGCCACCTCATCTTCTAGAAGATTCCCTTCTAGAACATTCGTGAATTCTGACTTTTGTTTTGCTTGATCATCATCGCACCCCATGCAAAGGAATCCTGTGATGAAACCGTAGTCCATTTTTAGTGCAGGGTGCAATGATCAGGCATATTCACACCCCATGCATACAATAGGGTGAAACGAACTTCCTTGTTATAGTTTTTGAAAGAAGAAAACAAAACCACTTTTCTCATGGAGAAAGTTTCCTCTAATATTTTCATGGAACATGAGTACATGTTGTCAGTTGATCACTGAGGTGATCAAAATAATTTGTAACATAATTCCCCCCAAAGTATGAAACTTGAACTTGTGACAGCGGAAATACTTCATAGAATGTGTGTATCGAAGACAAGGAGCGCATCGATCAAGAACCTGCAAACAATCAAGCATTTTCACAATAATATACCATCTTCTGAGGTATTCATTCCCATGCTTAGACTACAAGTAACTCTAATCGTAAGTGTCAAGTGGGTCATGGCCACTAAATATACACTGTGAATCCATTTCATCAAGATTCATCATAGCCATTAGGAATACACTATGGATCTATGCTCTAAACAAATTTCAAATTCAAACATAGCCATGAGACATACATAGTGGATTTATGTGTTAGTAAAAACTAATGACTACTCCTTTGCAACCTGGAATAAGATGATGAGATCCAGGGTCTTCATTTCTATCGTCTCTAAGTACGAATCTAGCCATGGGATTACAGGTGTCAAATTCGAACATGGTAGAAACCACTTGATTACTGGTAATTAATTAAAACCATTAACAAGTGTGCGGGAAATCACCATTGATGTTAATGACTCCCAAGGTACTCTAGTACAATCCAACGAATGTGAATAAATGAGTTGAAGTCGAGTAATCAATGGAATCTTCCAATCAGGGGTCAATGATGTGAACCCACCGTTGAAGGCAAAGAAACCTACCATTGAGGAATGTAGGCTCTAAGGTACTAAATGATTTCTAAATATTGTTCCTAGATAATGAGTTGAAGTCAACATGAAAAGAATCATCATAGGAGGGCCTTAATGCATCCCCCATCAATGACATGAAATATGTAACAGATTTGAAGTAGATCAGTGTATGAAGTAATTTGAAACTGACTCAGGGAAGGGCAACATGGTAGAAAATTTATAACTACAGATGGTAGAATCGATAGAAGGCTTGTTTAGGTTAGATTTCTCTTCAACATATGAATGACAAGACAATTGTCTTGGCATCATTGAATCAAGGAGGACCCAACATATGAACTTGTGGACGGTCAAACGAGAGAAAAATGGATTTCCCAACCCGGATACAATGATGAAGGGGTGTGTCAAGTTTAAGAGAGACTATTACTACCACTAACAAAAATATAGAGAAACATTTCTTTCCTAATTTCCCCCCACCATTTCTGGCAAGTACCTCTTTATTTTTATGTAAGATTGAGGAGGATAACATATTCTTGTAAGTGTAATCTCATCCTTCGGATGAATCCCTCATATTTTGTTTAAATAACCCTAAGAAGGAGTGGTTTGATCCCATATGGGTATTTTGATGTTTGCTTAATGAGTCTAAAGAAGGAAAACTCAAGGGTTTTTCATTTTTTGAGAGTCTGAAAAACACTTAAAGAGAACTCCATAAGGTCCTTTTTCGTAAGTTACTTTGACGAGATCGAAAAAGAGATAACCTACCATTCATCAAACGTTTTCTTCAAATACTTTATGAGCGTGAAAAGAACAAGATTGCTCGGCCATGTTTTCATGTTTAGGGAGCTTGAAAATAGCTTAAAGGATACTCCATGGGGTTCCTTTTTCTTATAACCTTTATGAGTCTCGAAAGGTTGTAAAATTTTACTCGGTTACATTCTCAAGTATTTACAAGCATGAGAGAGAAAAAAGACTAAGCTCATAATTTTTTTCATTTTTACACAAGCTTTAAAACAAAGAAAAACTATTCTTGAGATAGATTTTATTTTTTATACAAGCTTAAAACTAGCCAAAACTATTCTTGAGATAGATTTTTTTTTTTATACAAGCTTAAAACTAGCCAAAACTATGCTTGGACCTAGTTTCATTTTTACACAATATTGAACTAGAGGAAACTATGCTTGAGGTAGGTGGTTTCATTTTTACACAAGCTTGAACCAAAGGAAAACTATTCTTATGAATTCCCAACACATAATCCAGGGATGGTTGGTACTTAGCCCCCCAATTTAAGAATCTAGCGACTTAAATTTAGCATGGAGTCCAAACGCTATAAGAATTCCCTCCGAGGCATTGTTTCGTTCAATGACACAGGCAGATGAAATGAAGCTTCAAATACTATACTTAACGAAGTACTTGACTCAATTGAAGAGGGGAGGAAATCTATTTCATTTTTTAATGGGCTTTCCACAGAGAAGAAAAGCTATGTTCAGGAATGTCAGTTTAATCTCTAGACCTTTGTTTCATTTTTTGACGAGATCAACATAAAAACAAGAACTATGCTCGCAACTTCTTTTCATTTTTTAACGAGGTTTCTACAGAGACGCAAAAACTATCCTCATAATATCTGTTTCATTGTTTAACGAGGTTTCCACAGAGAATTAAAACTATCCTCGTAGTTGGTTTCATTTTTTAACGAGCTTGAAATAAGAAAACCATGCTCACCAGTATGGTTGCCATTTTTTTTATTAGACTAATCGGTAAGTGCAGACACAAAAAAATATCCCTAACTTCCACAGGAATCTAGAACAAAATAAGACATAATGCACACTTCACATTAGACGTCATTATCATATAAACTAGTTTAGAGAGGCACAAGTGACATAACTTTTAAACGATGCTTGATCCTCGCTAGTGTTGTCCTTGTAGATCCTTTTTGAGTTTGCGTAATGGTGAACCTATTTAACAAGAACAAACCAACAAAGAGGGAAAACAAAGATATATATATTCCAATGAATTCTATGCATAAGATCAAGGAGTTATACAATAAAAGTTAAGGCACCTTTATAGGGATGAAATGTATTATTGCATTATATTAAATGGAAAGTGGAGAATAAAACCCACGCCTTGATGTTGCAAGGTCCCATTTCAATGGTTTGTTTCTCCAACACACAAACCTTTTCTCCAATTCCTTTGATGAAGAATATCCACAATCTGACTTAGATAACTAAAGCAAATCTCTCAAGCATAATCTCTAGTAGAGCTCTTCATGCATATGCAAGCCCTTGCAAACCTTATCCTTTTCCATAAGATATCCCTCTTTATATAGGGTGAAAGAGAGATGGATGAGGGGATTAGTATGATCCCACTATATCAAAGAAGCGAGTAAGATCCAAACCGATCAGAGGCCACCTCATCTTCTAGAAGATTCCCTTCTAGAAAATTTGTGGATTTTGACTTTTCCTTTTGTTGGCCCTTGACCAAATTTTGAGGATCATTGCTCATGTTTAACCTACTTTTGGGACTTCGACAGGCTATCGAAGACGAAGCGCAAGTTGAAGCAGAGATCGTGGGATCTTGGTCCCATTTTAGGGATTTTTGGGTTTTGGGCTTATGTAATGCGTATGGGATGTCGACCCATGGGTTTACCCATGTTTAGGCCCATTTTGTAATGTATAAATAGAAAGATAGGTGATGTAAGAAGAGGCCAGTGTATGCTAAGTGCTAGAGTTCGATATATGTGATCAAAGGAGGGACAAGTATGTGATGCTAAGTGCTAAGTGCAAGTGGTAATT
>ML786826.1:0-22744 GCA_009831015.1 Picea engelmannii | reverse complement strand
AGTTTCTGACCCTTCTGGAATGCTGTGAACAGTGCCATGAATGACTTCATTGCTGTTTTGATGATGTAGAGTTCTTGTCGCTGTGTGCAGATGATGTGGAGTTCTTGTCGCCATGTGCAGACGAAATTTCAGTGATAACACACAACATATAAAAGAAAATGTATGACAGGAAACAAACATTCATGAGCACAACATCAATACACAGAGAATAGACACATATCCATGAATTTGAATCAAAGCTTCTTCTATTAATTCAAATATCAGTACATGGATGTTCTCTACACAGTTCTCTGCATGCTCTCCTACTTTCTCAATGCTCTAGCTAATGTTACAATGATACAATGAAGGTGTCTATATCCGTTCTCCCTCCAGCTCCTAAATTGTCTAATCTAGAATTAAATTCCTATCTACCAGCATTAACTATATTAAATGCCTCCTATCTACTAAAGGACGAGAGCTATCTGCTCAAGGTCCCTTTACAATATACAAGTGTTCCTCGTCTTAAATGGCTTCATTAAAGATTTGCACAACAATCCCAAAGTGTTTTCAAAATTTGGTGTTGGCTTGTCCAGCTGTCTTCCGCTTCTGCGATGGCTCTTTTGATGTGTCGACGATGCTCCTGCATCACTACACTTTTCACTTCTTTCAAAATCACAGCTAAACAAAATGTTGATTTTCTTTCTTCCTTTAAAAAATATTTAGCAGAACATAGCATGATTCTACGATTACTTCTATTTATATCAGCACAATTTCTTGTTGTTTCTACTATATCCTCCAACATTGGTGTTAATTTATATTTTTTCCCATCTTTCTTGAACTCATATGTGTTTTTCTTACCATGTTCCTCCCAATAATATGTGGCATGCATCCATCTTAATCATGTCACATAACACCTGCTCCTAAAAACTTCCTATTTGAAAACTCAATAAACATTGTTTAGTCACAATCACATGTTGTCCCTTGTTTAACCGAGAAACATGATAAGGGTTCGGATGGTCCAACCTCATCAAGTTCAGTTTTTTCATGACTTTAGAGGATACCAAATTTTATGTACTTCCTCCGTCTATAATCAGGTTACAACATTTTCCTTGAACCTTACATTTTGTTTTAAAAAAATTATTTCATTTCTCTGGTTCCTTTGCCTCTTTTTGTTCAAATTTAAGCAACACCCTTGGAAAAAAAAAAAATCTCACCTTGCTCTTACTGAAGAATAATCACATTTTCTTGAAATATTGAATCTTCATCATCCTATGTGACTTGTTCCCGTGCTTCATCTCTTCTCCCTAAAGTTTTCCTTTCCAGGAATTCATACTTCTTGTGTCTCTCTACACCACAATGATAACAAGTAATTAAATATATTCCCTTTCCTCTTTTGAATCCTCTTCCTCTACTAGATACATTTCCTCCTCTTCAACCTTCACCACTGACATATTCTTCTTCCTTTTCGCTACCTTTAGTAGTCCCTTCTTTACCTCTTCCTTTAAAACCTCCTCTTCTACCTCTAGGTTGTGTTTTCCTCTCAACATTTTATTCTACCTTAAGGGAAAATTGATAAGATTCATCAATAGTGTGGAAATAGTTTGTGCTAATTTCATCCTAAATTAAATACTTTATCCCATTTACATACCTTTCAACTTGTTAGAATTCTGGTTCTTTGAGGCCTTCTCTGAGTGATAGCCTAAAGAACTATTTAGTGTATTCGTGAATAGATGTCTCCATTTGTCCGAGGTTTTGGAATTGTAGAAACAAATCTTGTTGGTAATCAATAGGAAGAAATTTCTCTTTAATATTAGTAGCTATATTCTTCCAAGTTTTGATTTTCTCGAGCCAATTATTCACTCTATCCTTCTGCAACATATCCCACCATAGTGTTCCATGGCCTTTCAGTTTCGTAACAAAAAATCTTACCTGATTTGTATCCTGAACATTTTCATACTCAAAATATATTTCAAGTTCTCCAATCGGGCCATGGTAGTCTAAGAGCTGAGTTTTCATACTTGAAATATTTTCCTTCATTCCAAGAATGAGTTGTTACCCAAACTATCTCTCTATCTTTCAGATCGCTTCAACTTCCTTTCATCCTTGGGTCATGCTTTGTCCTTTAGCCGTGAGTTATTTACCTAATGGTAGATGTGACTCATCATGAATGCATACTAGTGTAGCGAAATCAAATGCGTTTTGTCACAATGTTTCAAATGAAGAAATATCATGACACTTGTAAAATTTCACTATATGTGGGAGTTTCAGCATGAGTTTCAACATGGAACTTCTAAAATTTATTTATACATGGCAGTTTAAACATGAGTTTCATCATGATACTTGTAAAATTTCACTAAACGTGGCAGTTTAAGCACGAGTTTCAGGACATGTTTCAACCCAAGTTTTAGCATGAGTTTGAGCATAGAAAGAGTAGTTGTAGGAGTAACCAACAATTCAAATTTACAAAAAATTGACTAAATTAAATAGACCACTAACATCGTCCTTATTTGACTTATTTCATATTTGCAGAATGGAAATATTTTTGGGTGATGCGGATTGCCCGAGCCCAAGGATGCTCCTGCATCAATAAGCCTTGATATTTTACTTCTCTAAAGATTTGAAGGCTTAGGAATGAAATTTATGAGGCCATATTCAATTCTATCATTTTAGACCTATAACAATTCATTCCTACCAAACTCTTGTACACATTTAAATACTTTACATGAGAATCCATCCAATCTTGGGGCCTTTCTATTTTCCATCTCATAAAGTGTTAATGCTAATTCATCTAGTGTCAAATGTTGTTGACATGCTTACATACGTTCCCTTATTGAGTGAGGACCAATGAAAGAAAACACTATCGGGACACCTCTCACTAGATTCAAACACCATCTAATAGTGTATGGAAAACTAACTTTCAATCACCTCTGGATAATCACATAGTCCATTATTATTGTAATGGAAAACCAATGTTACCTAAACTTGTCGATGGCTAAGGATTTGGAAAACGCTTAACTGGTTCAATATTCTATCTCCACCTATTATAGGTAAAATTAGATTTAGGTTTCTATAAATCAATAGACATCATATACTCTGTAAAAATGGTATATTTTTTCCGCATGAGTTTATCATTTAATATAAAATGGGTTATTATATATTTCATGTGAAATACTTTCAAGTCCTTCATGAATGTCTTGGTTCTAGATGTGTGAAACCACCATTATATGTTGATTAACCCCCTCTCTCAACAACTCCCACCACTAAGGATGGTCAAATTCTAAGAGATAGTATATTTCCACCAAAAACTTTTATCTGCCATTTCTTTGAGGAATAGGATGTAAATTCCAAATCCTTTTAATGTATGATTCTATATTAGTTTCTAAAGATGAAACACATTTAGAATAACTTATATTTATGTATGTTCTCTTCGTTAGTACCCCATGCAATAGTAAAGCAAATGGGTTAATGGTGTAGAGAAATTTACAACTACATGAATTGACCTCCCACCAAATGGATCAAAATAAATGAATATGTGATAGAGATGTTTCTATTTACCATATACAGGATATAGTTCAAGCATTTAAAACATTAATTTAGGTGAACCATAATTCCATAAAACCATGGAGCTAGAAACCCTAATTAGGATTTTATGACTATCCAAACTTCACTTTCCTTGAGAAGGATCCAAAATTTTAGGACACCCTCTTTACATTCTCAATTCTCATTAGGGGAAATTTGATATCTAAAATGGGCATCCTTAGAAAAATAATAAAATAATAGTTAAAATAATAAAAGAAGAGTTTTAATTTTTCAAAGGGAAAAAATAAAACTACTTTTTTAATCATATTGTTTACTTATCACCTTGTAGCTTTACTCAAATTTCAAGTGTAGACACTCTTTGGATGCAGAATAAAATTTTGCGTCCAATCAGTGGCTACACATGAAGTTTGAGTAAATGATCCAAGTGAATATTGGTGGCCACCCACCTCTTCCACTAAATCAATGGTTCTCTATATTCTTGGCATTTTTCTATGGTTTTTCAGGTCCAAATCTTTTGGGGCCATTTTAAAGCCCTAAACAGTGTTTCTTGGACATTCAGTGGGACAGGGTTGCAATCGACATCCCCTGTCCCTATAAAAAGTTGTAAGAATTAGATAGTTATTTTCAATGAGCTATCATGCTCCCCAAATGGATATAATTTGTAAAACCCGTGCCACCGAGAAGTTGACCTATCAACTAACCACCTCGAGGCCTACAATACTTTTGGTGTCTCATATTCTAAGGTTAGGTTTTGATGTTTAGGTTGTTTGCTTATTTGGTTTTTATGATTCATGATAAAAGGACCTTTTCGGCCTCTTTGTAATCATACTTTTGAAAATGAGCGTAGCTGACATCTCTTTCTCTTAAGAGACAAGCTACCACGATTCTAGCCAGATTATGTTTTACAATATTCTACTATTTTATTCATTAATAGAAGTTTGGTTTCTCTATATTGTTCTACTATTTATATTTCTATGTGTGTTCCATTTTATTCTCAATATAATCTAGATCAATGGTATCAGAACAATCTTCTCCTTGTTATTTCTTGAAGCATGTCCCCAAGGAGGTCAGGGTATAGTGATCCAAATTTATTAATGGAACAAAATGAAATATAGATGTATAATAAAGAAACACATAGAGATACAGTAAAAATTGACTTCTATTAATAAACAAAAACTATTGAAATTGTAAAAATGCAGACTGAAACAAACTTGTTCGAATGGTGGAAGCTTATCTCTAAGAAGAGATGTGATAGCTATGCTGGTTTGCAAGAATATGAGTACAATGAGGTTCAAAAGGAATTTTTAACATAAAAAATAAATGCAAAAACCCTAAACATACAAAACCATAACTCCAGGAGATGAAACACCAAAAGGTTTTTGGGACCCGATGGGGGTAGTTGATACGTCAACTTCGTGAGGGCATAACTTTTGCATACGATCTCCGTTAGGGGCGCTCGATACATCATTGTAAAGGTATATATGAGGAGTAAATATTCAGTTCATCCTAGTATTTTCCTCTATCTACATGTTAGGTTCTACTGATTCTAAAAAATATTATTTAGGGCCTCAAAACAACCCCAAAAGTTTGGGACCCGAAAAAATGTAAAAAAACTGCCAAAGTGGAAACTGTTCTCTGAGCCAATGGAATAGGTGGGTGGCCACTGATATCCACCTGTATCATTCCTCCACCCTTAGGAAGAAATGTTCTCCATTTCATTGAGATCCCCCATCAGATGGGGAAAATTTTGCTAAACTTGGCCCCAGGTGAGCTACTTTCCTTGGTGCAGGAGCTGCCCTACTCAGACAACCTGATAAAATTGGATCCTCTGTTGGAAAGTTCCCTTAATATGAGTCTCCTTGATATGATAAATGGATTCATGTTACATGCATTCAGGGTTGATATTTATCAGTGTCAACTACGTTTCCATCTCCAATGTGTCCAATAATGGTGGGAACTATGATCGAAGGAGGTCAAAATTGAACATTGGGTGTAAGCCAACGAAGGGGGGAATAATCAGCTCAAAAGCATTGGCACCCAAAACCTTGGTGATGGTTTAAGGTCCATATCGAAGTGGACAAAGATTCTGATGTGGTCCTATAAGGTTCTCTTTCTGCAAATGCAACCAAACCTTGTCTCCCACCTAAAACTTGTGCGACACCCGATGTTGATCATGGAATTGTTTGTACTTATCATTAGCTTTCTATAAAATATCATGCACCTATTTTTGTATGTGATGAATATATTCAATAAACTTGTTGGTATTTTTGGCCTTATATTGAGCATGGGATGATTCTTCTTGTGTGGATGCAAGGGGCAACCCAACATCAATGGGACCCAACGGTTGAAATCGCAACCCCACCTGAAAGGGACCATGGCCAGTTTATATGAAGGGATTTATTTTAGCTATGTTGAAGATAGGGGAGACTCTCATGCCATGTGTGTGGATGTTTTGAGTTGTATATGAAAAATATATGCACAATCATTCTCTTGACAACCTTTGTTTGGCCATAATTTTGGGGGTGGAAGGCGCTGGATTTGGTGGGCTTGGTGTCCAATAGTGACTAGAGGCTGGACCAAAATGTGCTTAGGAACCTATTCTCTTGACCTGATATGATGGTCTATGTTACACATTATTTTGGTCACCTCAATGATCAACTAACGACATGTTCTCATGTTCCCTGAAAATATTAGAAGAGTCTTTATCCATGAGAAAAGTGGTTTGATTTTATTCTTTCAAAAACTATAACAAGGAATGTCGTCACACCATGTTGTATGCATGGGGTGCGACGATGCCTGGTCATCACACTCTGTACTAAAATTTGACAGCGGATTTTTCACAGGCTTGCTATGCATGGGGTGCAAGGATGCTCAAGCAAAGGTGTTGGCACATGGGCAGACACAGGGTTCAACTCTGCAACAACGCACCAGAAAAACCCTAACTACCGGCCCTTTCGGCAACACCAGTGAAGCAAATGAAGTCTCACCCAAGGTAGAGGTAGGGGTGGTTGCAGGACTCTAGTGTTTGCAACCTTAGCTGGGACACATATCTGTGATTAAAACACTTTAAAAAATCACTTAGCAGTTACAACTTGTTAATATTCAGCCTTATTTTACAGTGTAGATAAATCCTAAAAATAGATCAACGTAGTATTCACACAGATCCAATATAATCAAGCACTAAGAATACCAACATAGGTCAGATCTACCATTCATTCGCATTATTCAACACTAAGATACCATATCAGATTCATCTAACATACATCAATGCACTAATAATTTAACCACATAAACAAGAGAACAACCATAAAGCACATAACAACCAAAATGCTGGATATACATGGTTCACCCCCACCCTGGGGCTACGTCCACAAAATATTCTTCTTTGTTTATTTCTATCAATATTCTACATGCACAAAGCCATGATATCTTACTCCGCAGAGGAAAGGAGATATGCGCACCTCGCTAGATCCTCGTTCCCTATATTACATCACAAATCCTTCCACAGTCTATTACAATTACTTGCACTTAGCTCTGCAAGTCTCACACAATATGCACAAAGAAATTACAATTACCACTTGCACTTAGAAACTAACACTTAGCACTTAGCATCACATACTTTTCCCTCCTTCGATCACATAGATTAAACTTTTAGCACTTAGCATACATTGGCCTCTTCTTACATCACCTAACTTTCTATTTATACATTACAAAATGGACCTAAACATGGGTAAACCCATGGGTCGACATCCCATACCCGTTACATAAGCCCAAAACCCAAAAATCCCTAAAAAGGTCCCAAGATCCCACGATCTCTGCTTCGACTTGCGCTCTGTCTTAGACATCCTATCGAAGTCCCAAAACTAGGTCAAACATGACCAATGATCCTCAAAACTTGGTCAAGGGACAACATGCCCCCAACACTCACTTGTGACTCATCCCGAGTCACTCTGGTTTGGGTAGCTATGATTCAAAAGCCTCGATATTAGCTCAAGCTACTTCAACCTATTGTTGTGTCAGGGCCTCCTGCTCGACGAACTCTTGGATGACTGCTTCATTGACAGGTCCCTCTAAACGTTGTTCGACTCCAGTGACTACTTGTTCCAACTCTGCGCCTCAACCTTCAATATCCTAAAACAGTTGGGAAGCTTCATCCTGGACTAGTTGGATCCTTTGAGTCACTTCCATGACTTTTCTCTAGATGGTGTGGACCTGTTGTTGAGCAGTGCATTTTTCTTGGGATCACTTCATCCTTTCAACTGCCGATAAGAGCTTCAATTGCACTGGTACTGTTGCTACTTGTTGCTTTGCCTCTTGAAGTTGTGACTCCAGTGCCAACAACTTAGTATCTTCAGTGAGTCACTCATAATTCTATGCACTATGATCACTTAGCTGTTTACATTCCAGAGCAAATGCTCTGATCCTCTTGACTACGGTTAGGGCAATTGATTCTCTTTGATATTTCACATCCTGCGGTGTGCTTGGCACTGTCCGTAGCTCGAGTTCTATGATTCTCTGTTGAAGTTGTTGGATAGCTTCCACAAGATGCTATACTTCATGTTCCACTAGGTCTTCCTCCCTTTTCTCTAAGCCTGTCATAGAGCGAAGTGCTCTGTTGACTGCTTCTTTTACTCCCACCTACTCTGCGAGAAACTTCTCTTTCTCTTAATGGATTTGCACTTTCTCCTCTTCAAACTTAGCTTAGAGGGTATCGTTCTCTTTTTGTGCAACTTAGTGTTGCTCTATGAATACTTTTGTATTTTCTTTAGGGCCTCTGTGGCCTGTTCAGTTTCTTCTTATGTGAGACGAAGGCGATCTTCAATCACATTGGCTAGTCTGCGGAGTTGGGCAAGCTCATCTCCCAACTCAGGTGCTTCTGAAGGTGGGGGTGCAATGGATACTGTGCGGTTGGATTGAAGGCCCTGTTGTAACCCTCCCAGTTCAATCTCAATTCTATCATACATCTCCTCCTGCTTGGCTTCCTGTTTCTGTAAGATGTCCTGTGAGGCATCTACTATAGATGCAATGATAAAGTTGAAGTCATCCACAATAAGCACAATTTTCATTTTATTCAAGGTGGCTTTGGATTTCTTTTGGGAAGTGGGTTTCATGGGAGAAACCTTCCTTTTATTCAAGAGATTGACCTCATCAACAGGCTCTCTAGGTGGTGTTACTTCACCTTGATTCTATTGGTCCTCTTTTCCATTTGTCTTTTCTACTTCATCATCACCCCGTCATCCAGGTGATACTGAAGCAATTCCTTCCAATGCACTGCTCAAGTTTTGGGCCTCTTCAGTCTTCTTCCTCTTGCTGGGTCCAGGATGATCCTTTGCTTCATGAGAGGTCTTAGGGATAATGATTAGTTAAGGTTCTGACATTTTTGTGGGGTCTGTGGGGATCACAAGTTCTGCTAACCAGTCCCTGGTGATCTCTTCAAGGTCCTTCTCGATGATCTTGTAGTACTATTGAAGATTTTCTTTGTGCTCATCTGCACACACGGTGATATAAATGAAGTGCCATTTATGTGAAACTTCATGAGGGATTAGAACCGATGGAGGGTGTTCGGCCTTATGCGAGGGATATCTTCAATATCCCTATTCAATTGGAGATAATAGGTATGAAAGACCACGTTCGACTGCCACTTCTTTTCCATATCGCTCGAGTACCAAAGCATGGTGAACTTCACAGTGAGCATCTTGAGCAGCTCAATGTCTAGGAAGGTCGCACCCTATAGAATTTCCCAAGCAGTAAATGTGATGAGGATCAGGAGCGAACTAAAGTGGAACTCATAGCTCTGATACTGAGCTTTGCAACAACCTAATTCCAGCTAGTTGACCAAGTTCTTCACCTAGTTTATATGGAGTCCTTATACACATTTCCTGGCTAGGTAAACAATGAATCATGTGACTTGAGTAGGTCGGTTCTTCCTCACTATATTCTTTGCAATCAAATGGAAGGCCAGGTGCACTACACCATTCTAGATGGAAGCTACCTTGTAGCCTCGCGTTCCCTTTTCTACATCGTTGTAAGTGTCCTTAAATATCTATGCTAGGGCACGCTCGGAAGCCTTTCGTGGGTAGAAGTCTTGCGGGTCGGGTCCTTGCATGCTCAATCATGTGATCCTATGGATCAACATCAGATCGACTGTAATGTGCATATCTATCCATAGATAGTCTCCATGGTAACATGAGAGAAGGAGCTTAACATAGGCGTTAATATCTTGGTGCCTTCCAAAGTGTGGGATATTTATCATGTTCAAGAGGGTGGACTACAGGAGGTTCATAGTCCATGGTTGGGGGATTATTTTCAAGTTCTTCCCCTTCGTCTTGGTCAGATACTTGTAAGGAGAAAGCATGTTGTAATTCTTGTGGTCACCTAGGTTGAAGTCACTGAACTTCAACATCGTGATCTTATATTTCTGCATTCTAATTGCACGTATCCCCTTCGGGAGGTATGCAGTAATCATGGTGTAATCAAAGTCCCTCGAGACACTATCATGACTCACTACGCCAACCAGAGGTGGGATGTATTTGGGTAAGATGGTCGAGATTAACTTCACGTTTGCTAGATCATCTTTGTGCTTGGTTCTCTTCTTTGTTGTCGGTTAGGATGGTCTAGATCCGCAAGCAGTCGATGGAGAGGCTTGCACTCCTCGCGTCGATGAATCTTGAATTCCTGTGGACATCACTCTCTCGGTCATCATATTAATTAAAACTTCCTCGACTGACTTCTCCACAGCGCTGAGCTCGTCCGACATGCACCTCTTGATCAGAAAACTCAGGTGGATGGACGAATGCTCAAATCAATAGAATCAGTGTCGATCTCACAACATGATAGAAATGGGTTCTCTTGTTAGATTTGATACAATTCACAAAAGTGTTCTCGGTGAAACAATCAATAGAATAAGTAGACATGATGTAGCAGATCTCTCTAATCTATAAGAATCTTTCCATCAATTTCAATTTTGTCCATTGTGACACGGTCCCAATGGTCCAATGGAGAGATTTATAGTCATAATTGTTGTTATAACCATTATGGAACGTCGGTCCAATGGTTATAATGCTTCGAACGATCATATCGCTTCGCCATGGTGAAGTTCCATGGGGTTTTGTTCAGATATCCTGACAAAGTTCCAATTTTGAAAATCTTCCTTCTGAGAAGTTGCTTCTGGGCCCTTCTCTAACTTTTCAACCTTCACTCTCTTCTTACTGAGTTTTCTAGCCTTCTTCCCGGTGATCTTCGTATCAGTATTCCTCTTTCCATTCTGATTCTTGTCTTCTTTGGTTATAGCATCTGCATGTTGTTGAGATTCTTTCATAGGATCAAAGAATAGTATTGCTTCTCTATCTGGGGTAGGTGCTCTACTCGTCTTTGAATCTTCTTGTGTTCTTTCAGCTCCGTGATCCAAGTTCTTGGTTCTCAGTAGCTTGGATTTGTCCTCCTGTTCTGCAATCAAGTGTGTTATCTTCCTAGTCATAAAATCTTTTAATTCCTACTTTTTATGTTCTAGGGCCTCCTCTTCTTTTCTTTTGGTTTGATCTTTCTTGATCCAGGTTTTTCCTAATAACTTAGTAAATGGAGAGTTGTTCTCAATGAATCTAACAACCTCAATATCTTCCTCTTTCGAAGCTCCATGAGCACTCATAGATACCTGGGTGAGTCTTCCACATAGGGTTATCAACTTTCCCCTGAATAATCCTATTCCTCCCAATGAAGGAGTCATATCAGGATTTCCTGAATCTTCCCATGTTCTTTCTGTCATGATGTTTACCTGTGTTTCTTCATCCAGAATACAATCTATGTCAAAGTCTCCTATTCTTGCTTCTATTCATTCTTTTTCTTTGAAGATATCTGATAAGTTGATATCTCTATGATCATTTAGGGTTTCTTTCATTTGCATTAGTACAGTCTCTGATTCTATCTGGGGTTCTGCCATGGTCTCAGTTTCATGAACTTCCTCAAGGTTTTCTTGTCTCATATTCATTCTGTCAAGCTTAGCAATCATTCTAGGGAAATCTAAAACTTCATGCTCCATAGCTTTACAACAAATACAACTAGGTCTTCTTCCAAGGCATTCCTTAGCAAGATGTCCCGGTCTTCTGCAACTATAACAAAGGGTCAATCCTCTTTTTTTCTTAAATGATCCCCAACCTTTCCTTTACTACGCACTAACCTGCAAAAAATTCTTTCTAGGATCCTGCATCCATTTGTTAGTCCAAACATTCTTTCTATGCATAGGAATAACATATCTTTCATTATTTCTATTAGATCTACTCATATCAAACCCTCTCTCTTCTAGCTGTGCCCTAGTTTTCAGACTAGGATAACATTTATCAAACATACCTAGACCCATACTCTTGAAACAAACATTTCCACTAATCTTACTTTCAGTAGAGCACAAATATTTCAGATCTAAAACTTTTCACTATTCTTACCTTTATCAGAGCACAAAGCTTCAAGATCTTACCTCTTTTCTTCGGATCTGACTTCTCTTCTTAGCACAGAGCTTTATAGGTCAATTATAATATTTCACAGTAAGGAAACATATCTACGCACAGAGCCTTCTTTCTTTCCTTCAATTCCCATCAATCACAGTTTCAGGTCTTGGAAATAGAACCATTTGTTGGCACACAAGCAGACCTAGGGTTCAACATTACAACAACACACCAACAAAACCCTAACTACCCACCCTTTTGGAAACACCTGTGAATCAGATGAAGTCTCACCCGAGGTAGAGGTAGGGGTGGTTGTAGGACTCCAGTGTCTGCAACCTTAGAGGGGACACAGATTTGTGATTAAAAAACCTTAACAAAGAACTTAATAGTTACTGCTTGTTAATATTCAACCTAATTTTACAGCACAACTAAACCCTAACAACAAATCAATGCAATATTCGCATAGATCCAATATAATCAAGCACTAAGCATACCAACATAGGGAATATCTATCATTCATTCACATTATTCAACAGTAATATACCATATCAGATTCATCTAACATGCATCAACGCACTAAGCATTTAACCACATGAACAAGAGAACAACCATAAAGAACATATCAACCACAATGCATGATATACGTGGTTCAGCCCCACCTCGGGGCTACGTCCACCAACTCTTCTTATTTATTTCTTTATGTCAATCTTGTACATGCATAGAGCCATGATATCTTACTCTGTAGAGGAAAGGAGATCTGTGCACCTCTCTATATCCCCCTTCCCTATATTACAACATAAATACTTCCATAGTCTCTTATAATCACTTGCACTTAGTTCTACAAGTCTCATACAATATGCATAAAGAAATTATAATTACCACTTGCACTTAGCACTTAGCATCACATACTTGTCCCTCCTTTGATCACATATATCGAACTCTAGCACTTAGCATACACTGGCCTCTTCTTACATCACCTATCTTTCTATTTATACATTACAAAATGGGCCTAAACATGGGTAAACCCATGGGTCGACATCCCATACGCATTACATAAGCCCAAAACCCAAAAATCCCTAAAATGGGACCAAGATCCCACGATCTCTGCTTCAACTTGCGCTTCGTCTTCGATAGCCTGTCGAAGTCCCAAAAGTAGGTTAAACATGAGCAATGATCCTCAAAATTTGGTCAAGGGCCAACAAAAGGAAAAGTCAAAATCCACAAATTTTCTAGAAGGGAATCTTCTAGAAGATGAGGTGGCCTCTGATCGGTTTGGATCTTACTCGCTTCTTTGATATAGTGGGATCATACTAATCCCCTCATCCATCTCTCTTTCACCCTATATAAAGAGGGATATCTTATGGAAAAGGATAAGGTTTGCAAGGGCTTGCATATGCATGAAGAGCTCTACTAGAGATTATGCTTGAGAGATTTGCTTTAGTTATCTAAGTCAGATTGTGGATATTCTTCATCAAAGGAATTGGAGAAAAGGTTTGTGTGTTGGAGAAACAAACCATTGAAATGGGACCTTGCAACATCAAGGCGTGGGTTTTATTCTCCACTTTCCATTTAATATAATGCAATAATACATTTCATCCCTATAAAGGTGCCTTAACTTTTATTGTATAACTCCTTGATCTTATGCATAGAATTCATTGGAATATATATATCTTTGTTTTCCCTCTTTGTTGGTTTGTTCTTGTTAAATAGGTTCACCATTACGCAAACTCAAAAAGGATCTACAAGGACAACACTAGCGAGGATCAAGCATCGTTTAAAAGTTATGTCACTTGTGCCTCTCTAAACTAGTTTATATGATAATGACGTCTAATGTGAAGTGTGCATTATGTCTTATTTTGTTCTAGATTCCTGTGGAAGTTAGGGATATTTTTTTGTGTCTGCACTTACCGATTAGTCTAATAAAAAAAATGGCAACCATACTGGTGAGCATGGTTTTCTTATTTCAAGCTCGTTAAAAAATGAAACCAACTACGAGGATAGTTTTAATTCTCTGTGGAAACCTCGTTAAACAATGAAACAGATATTATGAGGATAGTTTTTGCGTCTCTGTAGAAACCTCGTTAAAAAATGAAAAGAAGTTGCGAGCATAGTTCTTGTTTTTATGTTGATCTCGTCAAAAAATGAAACAAAGGTCTAGAGATTAAACTGACATTCCTGAACATAGCTTTTCTTCTCTGTGGAAAGCCCATTAAAAAATGAAATAGATTTCCTCCCCTCTTCAATTGAGTCAAGTACTTCGTTAAGTATAGTATTTGAAGCTTCATTTCATCTGCCTGTGTCATTGAACGAAACAATGCCTCGGAGGGAATTCTTATAGCGTTTGGACTCCATGCTAAATTTAAGTCGCTAGATTCTTAAATTGGGGGGCTAAGTACCAACCATCCCTGGATTATGTGTTGGGAATTCATAAGAATAGTTTTCCTTTGGTTCAAGCTTGTGTAAAAATGAAACCACCTACCTCAAGCATAGTTTCCTCTAGTTCAATATTGTGTAAAAATGAAACTAGGTCCAAGCATAGTTTTGGCTAGTTTTAAGCTTGTATAAAAAAAAAAATCTATCTCAAGAATAGTTTTGGCTAGTTTTAAGCTTGTATAAAAAATAAAATCTATCTCAAGAATAGTTTTTCTTTGTTTTAAAGCTTGTGTAAAAATGAAAAAAATTATGAGCTTAGTCTTTTTTCTCTCTCATGCTTGTAAATACTTGAGAATGTAACCGAGTAAAATTTTACAACCTTTCGAGACTCATAAAGGTTATAAGAAAAAGGAACCCCATGGAGTATCCTTTAAGCTATTTTCAAGCTCCCTAAACATGAAAACATGGCCGAGCAATCTTGTTCTTTTCACGCTCATAAAGTATTTGAAGAAAACGTTTGATGAATGGTAGGTTATCTCTTTTTCGATCTCGTCAAAGTAACTTACGAAAAAGGACCTTATGGAGTTCTCTTTAAGTGTTTTTCAGACTCTCAAAAAATGAAAAACCCTTGAGTTTTCCTTCTTTAGACTCATTAAGCAAACATCAAAATACCCATATGGGATCAAACCACTCCTTCTTAGGGTTATTTAAACAAAATATGAGGGATTCATCCGAAGGATGAGATTACACTTACAAGAATATGTTATCCTCCTCAATCTTACATAAAAATAAAGAGGTACTTGCCAGAAATGGTGGGGGGAAATTAGGAAAGAAATGTTTCTCTATATTTTTGTTAGTGGTAGTAATAGTCTCTCTTAAACTTGACACACCCCTTCATCATTGTATCCGGGTTGGGAAATCCATTTTTCTCTCGTTTGACCGTCCACAAGTTCATATGTTGGGTCCTCCTTGATTCAATGATGCCAAGACAATTGTCTTGTCATTCATATGTTGAAGAGAAATCTAACCTAAACAAGCCTTCTATCGATTCTACCATCTGTAGTTATAAATTTTCTACCATGTTGCCCTTCCCTGAGTCAGTTTCAAATTACTTCATACACTGATCTACTTCAAATCTGTTACATATTTCATGTCATTGATGGGGGATGCATTAAGGCCCTCCTATGATGATTCTTTTCATGTTGACTTCAACTCATTATCTAGGAACAATATTTAGAAATCATTTAGTACCTTAGAGCCTACATTCCTCAATGGTAGGTTTCTTTGCCTTCAACGGTGGGTTCACATCATTGACCCCTGATTGGAAGATTCCATTGATTACTCGACTTCAACTCATTTATTCACATTCGTTGGATTGTACTAGAGTACCTTGGGAGTCATTAACATCAATGGTGATTTCCCGCACACTTGTTAATGGTTTTAATTAATTACCAGTAATCAAGTGGTTTCTACCATGTTCGAATTTGACACCTGTAATCCCATGGCTAGATTCGTACTTAGAGACGATAGAAATGAAGACCCTGGATCTCATCATCTTATTCCAGGTTGCAAAGGAGTAGTCATTAGTTTTTACTAACACATAAATCCACTATGTATGTCTCATGGCTATGTTTGAATTTGAAATTTGTTTAGAGCATAGATCCATAGTGTATTCCTAATGGCTATGATGAATCTTGATGAAATGGATTCACAGTGTATATTTAGTGGCCATGACCCACTTGACACTTACGATTAGAGTTACTTGTAGTCTAAGCATGGGAATGAATACCTCAGAAGATGGTATATTATTGTGAAAATGCTTGATTGTTTGCAGGTTCTTGATCGATGCGCTCCTTGTCTTCGATACACACATTCTATGAAGTATTTCCGCTGTCACAAGTTCAAGTTTCATACTTTGGGGGGAATTATGTTACAAATTATTTTGATCACCTCAGTGATCAACTGACAACATGTACTCATGTTCCATGAAAATATTAGAGGAAACTTTCTCCATGAGAAAAGTGGTTTTGTTTTCTTCTTTCAAAAACTATAACAAGGAAGTTCGTTTCACCCTATTGTATGCATGGGGTGTGAATATGCCTGATCATTGCACCCTGCACTAAAAATGGACTACGGTTTCATCACAGGATTCCTTTGCATGGGGTGCGATGATGATCAAGCAAAACAAAAGTCAGAATTCACGAATGTTCTAGAAGGGAATCTTCTAGAAGATGAGGTGGCCTCTAATCGGTTTGTTTCTTACTCGCTTCTCTGATTTATTGGGATCATCCTAATCCCCTCATCCATATCTCTTTCACCCTATATAAAGAGGGATTTCTTATGGAAAATGCTAAGGTTTGCAAGGGCTTTCATATGCATGAAGATTTCTACTATAGATTATGATTGAGATATTTGCTTTAGTTCTCTAAATTAGATTGTGGATATTCTTCATCAAAGGAATTGGAGAAAAGATGTGTGTGTTGGAGCAAAGAACCATTAAAATGGGGCCTTGAAACATCAAGGAATGGGTTTTATTCTCCACTTTCCATTTAATATAATGAAACAATACATTTCCTCCCTATAAAGGTGCCTTAAATTTTATTGTATAACTCCTTGATCTTATACATAGAATTCATTGGAATATATATATCTTTGTTTTCCCTCTTTGTTGGTTTGTGCTTCTTAAATAGGTTAACCATCCCACAAACTCAAATAAGGAGCTACAAGGATGACACTAGGAAGGATCAAGCATCGTTTAAAAGGTATGTCACTTGTGCCTCTCTAATCTAGTTTAGACGACAATGAGGTCTAAGGTGAAGTGTGTATTCTATATTGTTTTGTTCTAGATTCCTGTGGAAGTTTGGGAGATATGTTTGTGTCTGTACTTACAGATTATTCCAATAAAATTATGTGGTATCCCAAAGTGTACCCACACCCATTCAAATAATATCTTGGCAGTGGCCTCCACTATGATATTCTTCTTGTAGACTGCTAGGATGACCATCTTAGAAAACCGATCAACCACCGCAAAGACAAAATCATTTCCCTTCTTGATTGAAAGAAGGATGAACATGTAGTCCATCGATATGGATTCCCATGGCCTAAAAAGAGTAGGAAGAAGGGTGTATAGGCCTTGATTCTTAGTCGATGGTTTGGAAATGGTATAGGAAGTGCAAGATATGATATATTTGTTGACATACCTGAGTAGTTTCGGAAAATAGAAATGATTATGTAGTACTACCATGGTATTTTCCATGCAAAATTTTCTTTCCATCTGACTCTAGTGATCTTCCCAAATAAACTTCGCACGGTCTCTTGAAGAAACGCAAAGGTGTCCCAAATGGAATAATAGTTCATCATGAAGATGAAATTCGGTGACAGTCACACCTGTGCCCAACATATGGTAAGTGGTAGTGAAGTCAGGATCTCTCTTCTAGAGTTGGGGCCACATAGATGCCTCATGGCCACATGAGTGGAGAACCGTAGTTAAGTATAAAAATGGAGGTTGATTGAGGAATTCAACAACTTGATGGTGCGCCCAGTATTATATTTTATTTTGATATGGAACTATTTCAAGTATGTGGACCACTTTTGATGGTGGTCATTCTGCAATTTTCCTTGTTTCTGCATTAACTGTAGAGGCTTGTGATAAGTGTGGATTACTATCTCCTTCCTGAGAATGTAGTGCTTCTATTGTTGATAGGATTGTATAATGGAATATATTTCTTTGTCATAGGTGGGGAACTTACAGATGACATATGATAGTGTATCACTATGATGTTCCACTATATGACCGTGCTAAGTGAGAACTGCACCCATGGCATAGTATGAGTCATTGGTCTCAATCTAAAAAGGTTGTTGCAAATCGAGTAAGGAGAGTATTGGATCTAAGCACAAATTTTTTTTCAAATCATCGAACTCTTGTTGTTGTGACTTCCCCAACTCAAACATTTCCTCACCACCACCCTTGGTCACTTGGCTAAGGGCTCATGCAATATGGGAGAATCCCAACCCAAACCTGCGATAGAAGTTGGAAAGTCTTAAGAAAATTTGAAGCTTAGTTAATGTGGTCGGGGCTGGCTAGTCACAAATGACTTGAATCTTGGTTGGATCCACATGCAAACCGTTCTCATCAACAATGTATCCTAGGTATTGGACTATGTTCATGCTAAAGGAAAAATTTTCCAAGTTAGAAGATAGCTTGTGTTGTTGCAGAGTGTGAAGGACTTGATGAATATGTTTCAATTGTTCTTCCCAATTATTGTTGAAGATGAGGATATCATCTAGACATACCACCACAAACTAATTGGTGAAATACTACAATATATCGTCCATCACTCTCATGAAAGTTGTTGGAACATTTTTCAAACCAAAGGGCATGACTAGCTATTTGAAAATACATTCTTTGGACTTGAAAGTAGTCTTCCATAAATCATTATGTTCTATTGGGACCCAGTGGTAGTCATACTTCAGGTTAATCTTACATAAAAGCTTGGCTTCCTTGAGCTGGTCAACAAGGTCGTCAATTCAAGGAATTGGGTATCGGTTCCTGTCTATGAGTTTTTTTAGGGCCATGTAATCTATGCAGAGTCACCAAGTCCCATATTTCTTCCACACAAGTACAACTAGGCTACCACAGGTTGAGGATCTAGGTCGGATGTGCCCCTTTTGAAGAAACTCTTGTATCTTTCACTTGATTTCCTCATTTTCCATCAGAGAGCAATGATACAATGTCCCATTGGGATAAGGTGCACTAAGGGTTAGATCAATTGAATGCTTGACCTAATAATGCAGTGTTACCCCGATAGGTGAGGAGAATATGTATTTGTATTCTTCCATGCTCTTATCCACCTACATCTGTTGCTCCGAGAGGCCTTGTTTAGAGGCCATGGATGTGGATGCAACCTTTTGTTCACTTTCAAAGCGATCGTGAAGAATAAAAATTTCTCATTCTGGGAAATTACCTTCCTTCATTTCTTAGCAGAGATCAAATAAATGGCGGTAGGAGGAGCTACCTATGGTATCATGTACAATTTTCTACCCAAATAAATAATAAAACTACGGGGTCTACACTCATATACAATATGTCATTTCCACAAGTATAGTTGGCCTAAAAAAACATCACAAACTTCAAGGGGGGGAAATATCACACAATACCTCATCCTAGAAGGGCTTAATGTCATAGGGAAGAAGACATTGTTGGTTGATGCAAAGATCTCTTCCTTGGAAGAGCCACCTGATGGTGTAGGGATGTGGGTGTGGTGTCATCGATAGGTTCAACAACTTGATGAGCTCTATTGAGATAAAGTTCTTTTTACTTCCACTATCGAAAATTAAATGCAGTGAAGCACCCTTCACCAACATTTGTGAGTGAATAATGTGTTCACATTCCTTCGGTTCTTATAGTTCACTTGGATGGACCTTGGTGGTAGCAATAGTCACACTAGATTCTACATCAATGATTTTCTTCCCCTTGTCTGGATCTTATTCAAATTCGAAACCTACCTTTGACTCCAAAGCTTTCAACTTGGCCATCAATGGTTTATTCAATTGACATTCATTAGTGTTATGCCAAGGGATTTTATGGAATTCACACCAGTTCCCGGTGTCTTTCGTCATCTTCTCATTACTCTTATTTGTTTTCATATTGAACTAGTTTTCCTAAGGGGGTCCATCCTTTCTCTTTCTTTTGTTTTGTGGGTTGGGGTCACCTTTTCCCTACTTCTGCTATGAGGAATTTGTAGATCCAAACTCCTGCTTCTTCTGTTTAAATTTCTTCTTGATTTTGATAGCATATCTATAAGTCACACCTACTGATGAGATGTACATCAACTCCATTTTTGTTTGGATGTATCTATGTAAAAAACTGTGGTACTTGAGAACCATATGTTGTTCAGAGTCTTTGATACCCATATTGGTGCACAAGGTATGGAAGATATTTTTGAACTATGGTACTTTCTAGTTTCTTTTCTGTCATAGTGTGATCCATTTTGTATGCCAGTCATCATAACTTCCAACAGGGTATTATTTTTCCTTAATAACATCCCTGGAAGAATCTTAAGTGGGGTAACCAAAAATATTGCAAATTATTTAGTACCCTTTTACTCATAGTATGTCTCCCACCAATCCTTAACATGGAGGACAACCTTAAGGAGTGCAAAGGTAAGATTTTCTCTATTGGAAAAATTATGTACCGAAAAATACCCTTCTATAAGATTCAACTATTTGTCTACAACATCTACATATATCCTTCCTTCAAATAAGGGAATATCAAAATTGACTTGTACCTTGAAGGGCGAGGTGCCTCCAAAGTGTTCTCTTGATGAAGATGTGTCACTTGTTGGCGGCCGTTGAAGGATCTGCACAAAGTTATCCATCATCTTGTTCCTTTTCCGCACAAGGGATTCCTCGAGCAACAATTTAAAAGGATATCCTACTCCATCATATCTCTTTTCTTATGAAATGGGAGGTCATTGTGATCGAAGGGGATGATATTGCAAGGGATCATGTACTTCAAGTCCCAACTCGTTGTACCCTAACCTCGTTGGGGACATGCATAGAGAAACAAATAAAGAGAAGACCACTTTGATACCACTGATCCAAATTTATAAATGGAATGAAATGAAATAAAAATGTATATAAAATAAACACATAGAGACACAATAAAACTTGACTTCTATTAATAAAGAGAAACCGTTGAAACTATAAAAATGTAGACTGAAAAAAACTTGCTTGAATGGTGGCATCGTATCTCTAAGAAGAGATTTGACAACTATACTCATTCGCAAGAAGATGAGTACAATGAGGATCCAAAGGAATTTTTAACATAAAATATAAATGAGAAAACATTAAACATATAAAAACCTAACCTCGGGAGATGAAACACCAAAAGGTTTGTGGGCACTGATGGGGGTAGTTGATACGTCAACTTCTTGAGGGCATAAATTTTACATATGATCTCCATTTTGGGCACTCGATACGTTGTTGGAAAGGTATATCCAAGGAGTACATATCACATTCGAACTAGTATTTTCCTTTTCCTTCACACTAGGTGTTTTCGAGCCCAAAAAATGTCATTTAGGGCCTCATAATGGCCCCAAAAGTTTGGGACCTGAAAAACTATAAAACACTAACAAAGTGGAAATTGTTCTTTGAGCGAGTGGAATATGTGGGTGGCCATCGATATTCACCTAGATCATATAGAGAATTGGGACTCGAGGTATTTTACTTGGGGAAAACAAGTCTCTTCGACCCAAGCAACCTCTCATCATGGAAGAAAAGAGAGATGACAGAGTAGGAGATCCTATAAAGATGTTTCTCAAATAATCCCTTGTGCGATACAGGAATGAGATGATGGAGAAATTTTCCTAGATCCTTTGATGACTATCAACAACATGTGAGGCACATTCAAGAACCAACCATTTCTAAGGTGAAACACCCTCCAGGGTACAACTTATCTTTGATATCCCTTTATTTGAAGGCTATATAGATGTAGATTCCTTGGATAAATGGTTAAATCTTTCATTGAGTTATTACATTGTTAAAACAATTTTTGACACTGAAAATATTTCCTTCGTTCTCCTTAAAGAACTTCCTCGTGTCAAATATTGGTCGAAAACTTATTGGGAGAGAAACAATGAAGACAAATCTATGACATTCAGGAGAGGACCCACTTGGGTGACATTTTTTTATTCCCTCTAGGAGGATTTCTACCATGTTGGAAACTATCATGACCAATACATAAGATGGATGAGTCCATGTTAGGAGATATTAGAAGGTGTTAGAGTACACCAATATCTTCCATACCTTGTGCTTAAATATGGGTATCAAAGACTCTGAGTGACACATGTGTTTTAAGTACTATAGTCACCTACATAGGTACATCAAAAGATATATGGATTTATTGGAAATATCCTCACTGGAAGCTTCCTATCAATATTGTATAAAAATTGAACCAAACTTTAAGGATTGGAATAAGTGGGAATTAGGATTTGAAATTCCACAACTATATAAGTATTATAAAGCCATCCTCAACTCACAGGAAAAGGGATAGATCAAGGAAATCCAACCTCAATAAAACTAGTCCAAGATGTAGGCGAAGAAGGGTAATGGGAAGACAAAGGAGGACATTAGAAAATGGTGTGAATTCCACAAATCCTCTGAAACAAAACTGATGAATACCACTTGGAAAAATTGTTGTTGGTCAAGTTTAAAGAAAATGAGTTTGACCTTGACTCATATTCTAATTTGAAACACGCAAAATGGATCATTGATGCAGAACCTAGTCCTACCATCACAATTGAAAAGATCCAACCAGATGAGTCAGAGAAGCTTGAGAAGGAGGAGCACCTCTTCCATTCATAGATGTGGGTAAAGGGGGCCATACTAAATTTCATTATTGACAACAAGATCTAGAA
>ML786825.1:320275-333296 GCA_009831015.1 Picea engelmannii | reverse complement strand
TTGGGTACATGGTTGAGACAAGTAGTTGATGAGATGGCACATACATGAGGTGTATAGTTAATTATGTTGGTACATATTGATGAGTCATAGTTGATGAGTACTTGACACATGATCGGTACATACTTGGTACATGGTTGGTTGCACTTGTTTATGGTACAAGTTGATTACAGATTGTTTGTTACAGGTTGGTGCATGGTTGATGCACTTGTTTATGGTACAGGTTGAGGTACAGGTTGATTCATGGTTCAATTTTATTGGTACATGTTTACAGTGGTATATCTCCCAGTGAGTGTGACAGTGGTTCCATAATTCTACTTCTAATTCAGGGTGGTTGGACGGGGCAAGGACAGGTGGTTGTAGCCACCTTCCGGTTGTAGCCGGAAAACATAGGGGGTTGTAGCCTCCTTTTGGTTGTAGCCAAAGAATTGGGGAGTTGGAGATTCCCTCAGGCTGTAGCCTGAAAAACTAGGGGGTTGGACCCTTCTTCCAGTTGTTGCTGGAAAACAAAGGAAGTTGGTGCTTCCAATGAATGTAATTGTTCAAGACATATAAGATAAATCATTCTGTGGTTTTCTCCCGATTTGGGTTTTCACGTAAAACACGGGTGTACTGTGTATGTGTGTGATTGTTCATTTCTTATTTCTCATTATTGGATAATAATTCTACATTAATATAACACTTGGATTATTTGGAGAAAAGGGATTATAATTATGCTATTACTGATTCACACCCCCTCTAAGTAATTCAACAAAAGACACAAAGATGCAAATGCAATTAATAAGACACAATGATAACGTCCTTCAATGTAATTTTAAACGAGCCCAGAGAAGGTAAGGTCAGTGGTTTTTCATTTTTAGAGAGTCTGAAAAAGCGCAAAAGAAGACTCCAATGGATTACCTTTTTCGAAGATAGTCTAGTCGGTCTGAAAAAGGGATAAACTAGCACCGAAAATATGTTTATTCAAAACCATTTTAATGAGTGTGACAAAGACAAGATCACTCGACAATATTTTCATATTTAAGGAGTCTGAAAATAGCTTAACTATGGACTCATTGCCTTTTTCTAGATTTAGTCTCCTTAGCCCGGAAAAGGTGAAATTTACTTAGGAGAACGCTCCTGGCGAGACAAATCTCCTGAGGTGTACCTTTTTCCTCCTTAATCTACAGGCTGAAAAAAGGGGTAAACTCATGCCAGTAGATGTTTTTCTGAACCAATTAATGAGTGCAAAAGAACAAGGTCACTCGGCGATCTTTTCAATTTTAAGGAGTCTGAAAAGAGATTAACTATGGACTCCGTAGGGAATGTTATTCTAGACTATTTTAACGAGTGTGAAGGAACAAGGTCACTTGGCAATCTTTTCAATTTTAGGGAGTCTGAAAAGAGCTTAACTATGGACTCCGTGTGGTTCCTTTTTCATAAATTTAGTCCCTCGGGCCCGAAAAAGGGTTAAACTTATACCTGAGAATACTCTTCTAGAAAACCAAAGCTCCTAGAGTATACCTTTGTTCGTACAATTGACCGTCCGAAACGAAAAAGGGGTAAACTACCGTCGGATAGACGTGCCTTCAAGTTTTAGTTTGGCAAGCGTGAAAGACAACAAGATCGCTCGGCAATATTTTCATGTTTATAAAGTCTGAAAAGGGATTAAAGAAGACTCTAGGGGGCTACGACTCATGTATGAAACTGGTTCAGGTAGAGCCCACTACAAGGATCAGACTAAGAGTCTCTTCGATAGTCAACTTGGAAAGTCTCCCAAAAGGGAAGAAAACACAAACCACGGTGTAAGTCCTCCCACGGTATAGAAACCGTAGTCATGGCTTCAAGGATAGCCTCATCTGAAGGTAATTCAAAATCCAATAAATCACGCAAACAAGGGTCGACAGTCCCAAAGGGTGAAGTAAACTGACCATATTCCATATGACGATGGAGGCTCTGGCCAGGACTGGCAGATTCTATCCACGAAGAATCACAAGCATGAGGGCTTGAGGATCTACAAACAACGAGATCATACTCAGAAGGAGACTCAAGATCACTTGAACCAAGAGGGGGAAGCAAGGGCTCCCATGCTGTCATTGGATAAACCAATGGATCAATTTCTAAGACCATGTCTCGAGAAGGCAAACAAGACTACACGTGTTTATGCTCAGAAGCAATTGAACACTGAGGATAAGATGCCACATAATTAACCTGTGACGGGGTAGATTCTACATGAACACTAGGAACATATAAAGGGGCAGCCTGAACTAACGTTGAATTAGGATGGTGATTATCAGATGCCATTTGGTCGACAATGACAATGCTTCCATTGTGAGGGAAATGCATCACCTGGAAGAGCGCAGACACCACAACGTTCATAGCATATACATAATAACGCCTGAGAAGCATATTAAAATCTAACGGGCCTTGCACCACTATAACATCAACAAGGACAGTATTCCCACCTAACGAGATAGGCAATTGAGGAAGAACCTCTAAATATTCACTAGTACGTTTGTCAAAATCCAACAGCTCATGCGAAGCAGACACAAGATCGAGAGATCCCAAGACTTTCCAAACCAAGGAGGATAAAATACTTGCAGAGGATCCTTCATCCACAATACATCGATAAGTGTTTGTTGAATTAACTTCAAACCTTATTTGAAAATGTGCAGAATAAGGAAGGTGAGTCTCAACAAGATCATTCCAATCAAAGGAAACCATCCTAGGTCTTGGAGGGGGTGTACTCAGAACGAGCGGAATGCCCCCTTGTTCTGAAAGTACTGAACTAGAAATACTAAAAAATAGTCAGTAGACACATCACTCCCCAAGAGGAGAGTGGGATCAGCTGAATACTGCATCGGCGTGACCACTTTGCTAGACTCGACACTCTCTAAGAGAAGAGTGGGATCATTTGAAGACTGCATCGGCGTGACCACTTTCTCAACCAATGGCTAAATAGGCTGCGAGACTACATGGTCTAAAGGAACCTCACCCCCCAAAAGAGGAGTGGGATCAGCCGATGACTGCATCGGCATGACCACTTTCTCAACCAATGGTTGAATAGGCTGCGAGACTACATGGTCTAAAGGCACCTCAGCCCCCAAAAGAGGAGTGGTATCATTCGATGACTGCATCGGCATGACCACTTTCTCAACCAATGGTTGAATAGGCTACAAGACTACATGGTCTAAAGAAACCTCACCCCTCAAAAGAGGAGTGGGATCAACCGATGACTGCATCGGCATGACCACTTTCTCAACCAATGGCTAAATAGACTGTGAGGAAACCTTAGAAGACTTAGAATCAGAAGAGATTGCAGACAAGGACCACAATCTTTGTACCTCTAGAAGGCCAGGTCATAAATGAGTAAGGTGATCTCCCTTGCAAATCTTACAAGGGAACTTAGGATTACATCCTATCCATCTAGGTTTCTTAACAGAATCAATGCCCCCAGCATTACAGGCAGTGGTTGGTTGCACATCTCCAACATGACTTGCAGAGGTTGGCGATGGGTCAATAACATGACTCGCAAAGGCTACAAACTTATTGCCAATATGACTAGCAGTGACTGGACTTTTTCCCCCAGCATGACTTGTAGAGGTCGATGACCTATCTCCAACATGACTTACAGAGGTTGGTGACTTCTTCTTCCTATTTTTCCTCTTTCTATTTTGTTTAGACTTCTGGTTACTAGTAACTGTATTTTCACCAGAAGCGGGAGAAGGAGGAGGAGAAGACTTTGTTGATGAAGGAATATCAAGATGGTGCCCATTATATAACGTACTTAACTGAGAAGCATCAAGATCATTTGAGACATTTGGAATGGTACCCAACCAAACCGGTAGTCCCACATTCAACCCAGGAATGTACAAAGTGGCCATCAAAGGGACACCAACGTTTCTGAAGAAAGGAAAAGCACAAGAATCCCCTTGTGAAGGGGTTCCTTGGTTGGTATTGTCAATAAATTTAACCATGAATATCTTATGCATAGGTTATCCCCTTGCGGGGTCATTCAAATCCATAAAATTCTCACACACTGACTTTGACAAACCAGTGTTATCAAAACAACGCCTATAGAGAGGCGGCTCCACGTTTCTAAGCGAAAGACCAAAAATTCTTCACGACCAGTGGAGTGGGAGGTCAAACACCTTAGGCTAAAGACCCAAAGCAATGACTAACTAACTCACTATGGAAAATTAGGGAGCACAGAGCACACACTAAAAGTTCCTAAAGGAAACTCAAGCAGAACACTATCTAGTAGGAAGAACAATTACGCCATCCAACACTAGAGAAACTTACCGGTGCAAGTGCAACTTGAACACGGAAGCACCCTCCAGGTATACTCTGCAAAGTGTGGCCTGACGTCTGCCCTAGGTACTGTGGTATACTCTAGCAGTCACATGTGTATGTCCCTAAAATAAAGGCAACTAGGTTTACATCTCACGAACAGTCACCAGGAGGGTACAGTCGACAGTCGGGTGGACCACAATGAGTAGGGTAACAAAGCCGAAACCTACCAAAGGTATCGGAAGCAAGTGGTCTGGAAGACAACTGAGGATCTCGAATGGATTCGAGATCTACAAAGCTTTATAGGAAAATGCAACCAACAGAATCCCACGACAATTCCTCAATATGTGTTCCCCACTATGCTTGGTCTGGCTTTGGAGGGGTTTTCTCCGCTACCTTTCCGCACGCAACCTCATGTTTATCCCATGTGTTAAAGGTGGATCCCGGATAAATTTCATGTCACTAGACTTTAACACTCCCTAACTCAAACTCCAACGTTTGATTTAACGGCCTTGAAGAGTTTCCTCTCTAACCTAATTCAAGTCCCTAACCCTAAACTAGTTGGTTGACCCTACAAACATAAAAGGTTTAGTTAACTTTAGATTAGCGTTCTTTTTAAGGCTTGATTTACTCAAAAGGGGTGCGGTAGTGCAACTGATGTTGTTAAGACTCTTGCGAAAAATGAAACTTATAAGAACACTATCAAAGAAGGATTATCTTTCTTATTTTCTTTTGAAATGCTTTTAAGATGAGAAGAAAACACAACACTATGATAATTTCTTTTTCTTTTTCAAACAACAATGCAAAGCAAATGCTAAGAAAGAAAGAGATCTAACAAACTGATATTTTTTTTATATTTTATTTCAATCAAAGAAGAAATAACAAAAGATTCTAAAAGAAACTGATGAAAACACGATTTCAAGATAAAAATAAGTTAAAAAATCTAGGAAACACATGAAATCTTTTTAAAAGAAATAAGCAAACTGACGTCAAACCTAGGCTAAATACTGTAACTACAGAGACCGGTACTAAATCAAGGAACCCCTGAGAAGTCATACTTCAATCAAGGAAGAGGTTGATTGCCCCTTCTTAAGGAAAAAAATTCCTGACACAGGCATGCTACTGACACTTAAACAGTCTTCGTATGTACATGGGGTTTCCAAAGGTAGGGCGTGTATGTATGCGTGCAGACCCACTATAGGTCGTGTACACCTTTGTAACTTCTCAAAAAAAAAAAAAACAATTAGGTTGACAGGGCAAGGAGTACCGGTATGGAAAACCAGAATCCCTTAAAGACTCAACAACTTACAGAAAACTCAAAAAAGGTAATCAAAACCAATTAAAACACCCAAAACGATATCCCCTAAAAACCTTAGAGGCTTCCCCAGTATGGTCACCAATTATGCTATAGTGGGGAAACCCCCCTATGGACTACACTAGGGTTCAATCGTGGAGGAAGATCTAACCGTCTAAAGTCTCCTAATTTTAATAACTATCCCGACAATACCCCACATTCATGCATAAAATACAAAGTATAAGGATCCAATAGTCTTACCTTAAACTCTGTGTCTGGTGTCGATCATTTTGCATTCAGTCGCTTCTCGACTGCAAGTCTCCTCCCAACACTGACCTGCATTCACCAAAAGACAAACAAGAAACTACGAACATGCATCTTATATATGAATTAGTGGGTTAGATGTCATAACAAAATGTAAATCAAACATGAAGATTGAACACATCATATGGCAGGACGGAAAAAGTACTTCTTTATATTAATCTCGCAAATTCACTTACAAAATGAATAATGAAAAAGGGCATAGGATTATGAATAATGAAAAAGGCAAGAATAGGGAATTATGTCTCAAAACTCACAATGTGGCTACAAATTCTTAGGGCAAAGGGGGGAAAGAGAAATGGGCAGAGTTTCACTGTAGCTATGTTTCTCCTTGGAATGAGACCCCAACACCTCATTTTATATGACAAAATGATGGTTATCTGGTTGGGTGACGGGCTATAAGCGGTGGATTAGTTGGGAAACTACCCAATAGCTCGTAATCTCAACGAATCCCTTGCAAATTTTTATTTTTTGCAATTTTTGTGGGTATACGCAGGTTGTAATGGTGCAGCTAGCATATGTACGTGGGCAGTAGTGGTGCAGGGCGCATACATCTTCAAAAATTGTGTTTTTAAGAAGAGTTGTTCAGTGTTGTCTTGGAAAAAATAGTAAGTAAGATGGTATGATGTCAGGTATGCATGTATGGTGCAATTTAGGGTTATAACATTAATGCTAGCATTTGTTCGAATGTTTGTCTTAGCATTTTCTGCTAGCTAAATTTATCCTAAGTTTTGTTAATTATAAATATTTTTATGTTTGTTGTACTATTGTTATTATTATTATTAAGTACTTAACATACGTAAAGAGGTCTGCCACAAGCATTCTTTCTTAAATGTTTACACAACGCGAGGCCCTTGGACTGTTCTGACAGTCTTAAATGTTTATGTAACATGCCTCACAGCCTTAAATGTTTACTTAACAGACTACAATCTTGTCTGTAGTGAATTTGGGCAGTTCGGGTATTGTGAAGCTTGTCAGTTCCAGTGGTTTGGGGTCGAATTACAAATGACGAAAGTGATGTCTGCAAAATGTGTATCACGGAATTTTGGGGTACAAAATGTATATGACGAAAGTGTTGAGTGCAAGATGTATATCATGAAACACACTAGATATGAAAAATAAATATGAATAATTAATTGAATAAAATTTAACAAAGCATTATCACATATACTATATTTAATATTAATATTATAGGATATATATCATTAATTTTACTTTATAGTTTATTTATAAATATTAATATAAAATAGTATATACAAGTATATATCCATTTTAACTCTAGAGTCAAGAAGGATCAATTTCTAGGTACAAACATTTATTATCATAAACAAAATCAAAATTCCAAACTTACATTTAAAAACATTAAAAATAATATTGAATAAAATTTAAATAAATGTTTATACTATTCTTTAAGTAAAAAGTGTTATAGCATTATATAAATTACTATAAATATTGGTACAATGCTATAATATTCTATAAATTATTAAATCTCATGGTGTGGTTGGTCAGACTGGTGATACATAAGCATGACTATAAATGTGAACCCGCGAGTCTGCCAACCCACGGAATTGTTGGGTGTGAAATGTATATGACGGAAGTATTGGGTGCAAGATGTATATCACGGAATAAACGGGACATGAAAAATGGAAAATAAAAATAAATATGAATAATTAATTGAATAAAATTTAACAAAACATTATCACATATTAATAATGATTACTATATTTAATATTAATATTATAGGATAGATATCATTAATTTTACTTTATAGTTTATTTATTAATATTAATATAAAATAGTATATACAAGTATATATCCATTTTAACTCTAGAGTCAAGAAGGATCAATTTCCAGGTACAAACCTTTATTATCATAAACAAAATCAAACATCCAAAATTACATTTAAAAACATTAAAAATAATATTGAATAAAATTTAAATAAATGTTTATATTATTCTTTAAATAAAAAGTGTTATAGCATTATATAAATTACTATAAATCTTGGTACAATGTTATAATATTCTATAAATTATTAAATCTCATGTTGCGGTCGGTCGGACTCGTGATACATAAGCATGACTATAAATGTGAACCCGCTAGTCCGCCAACCTGCAGAATTGTTGGGTGCAAAATGTATATGACGGAACTGTTGGGTGCAAGATGTATATCACTAAACACGCGGGACATGAAAAATGAAAAATAAAAATAAATATGAATAATTAATTGAATAAAATTTAACAAAGCATTATCACATATTAATAATGAATATTATATTTAATATTAATATTATACGATAGATATCATTAATTTTACTTTATAGTTTATTTATTAATATTAATATTAAATAGTATATACAAGTATATATCCATTTTAACTCTAAAGTCAAGAAGGATCAATTTCCAGGTACAAACCTTTATTATCATAAACAAAATCAAAATTCCAAAATTTCAAAATTACATTTAAATACATTTAAAATAATATTGAATAAAATTTAAATAATTGTTTATACTATTCTTTAAGTAAAAAGTGTTATAGCATTATATAAATTACTATAAATCTTGGTACAATGTTATAATATTCTATAAATTACTAAATCTCATGTTGTGGTCGGTCGGACTCGTGATACATAAGCATGATTATAAATGTGAACTCGCGAGTCCGTGAACCTGCAGAATTGTTGGGTGCAAAATATATATGACGGAAGTGTTGGGTGCAAGATGTATATCATGAAACATGCGAGACATGAAAAATGAAAAATAAAAATAAATATGAATAATTAATTGAATAAAATTTAACAAAACATTATCACATATTAATATTATAGGATAGATATCATTAATTTTACTTTATAGTGTATTTATTAATATTAATATAAAATATTATATACAAGTATATATCCATTTTAGCTCTAAAGTCAAGAATGATCAATTTTCACATACAAACCTTTATTATCATAAACAAAATCAAAATTCCAAAATTACATTTTAAAACATTAAAAATAATATTGAATAAAATTTAAATAATTGTTTATACTATTCTTTAATTAAAAAGTGTTATAGCATTATATAAATTACTATAAATCTTGGTACAATGTTATAATATTCTATAAATTATTAAATCTCATGTTGTGGTCGGTCGGACTCGTGATACATAAGCATGACTAAGTTCACCAACCCGCCTAATTGTTAGGTGCAAAATGTATATAACGAAAGTGTTGGGTGCAAGATGTATATCAAGGAACACGTCGGACATGAAAAATGAAAAATAAAAATAAATATGAATAATAAATGGAACAAAATTTAACAAAACATTATCACATATTAATAATGAATACAATATTTAATTTTGATATTATAGGATAGATATCATTAATTTTACTTTATAGTTTATTTATTAATATTAATATAAAATAGTATATACAAGTATATATCCATTTTAACTCTAGAGTCAAGAATGATCAATTTCCAGGTACAAACCTTTATTATCATAAGCAAAATCAAAATTCCAAAATTACATTTAAAAACATTAAAAATAATATTGAATAAAATTTAAATAATTGTTTATATTATTCTTTTAAGTAAAAAGTTTTATATCATTATATAAATTACAATAAATCTTGGTACAATGTTATAATAGTCTATAAATTACTAAATCTCATGTTGCAGTCGGTCGGACTGGTGATACATAAGCATGACTATAAATATGAACCTGCGAGTCCACAAACCCGCGGAATTGTTGGGTGCAAAATGTATATGACGGAAGTGTTGGGTGCAAGATGTATATCAGCAAGACATGAAAATGAAAAATGAAAAATAAAAATAAATATGAATAATTAATTGAATAAAATTTAAATTTGAAACAAACAGATTATTAATGTATCAGACAATGCATTAACTCATTCTAAATAAGTTAGTGCACCAACCATTGATCTCAAAATTGGCCTACAATTTACTGATTTGGCTAGAAGGTTATAAGAATTCAAGTCTCCATAATACACTCATGGTAAGATTCTACAATCTTCCATCTTCTTGGTTCAACTCTCTTCACATTGATTTCTACGAGTTGTATCCAAGATGGTATCACCAAATAATTGTACTAACAATTAAGTTGTTCCGGGTAAATTTACTTTTAATTTACTTTTAATTAACTCAACAAATTAACTTTTACTTTTCCAAGTAAATTAACTTTTAGGCATGGACTACGTTGTCATGCAACACTTGTTTATCATTGTTATAATTCACCCAACATGTTTAGACTATGTATTGACATTACCACCAAAGAAAAATAATTATAGATGACAGAGATATAAATAAATATATAGACTTTAACGAAATTCATCTCCAGATTCTTCAACAATGTATGGACCAATAACTTATTTATGGTCTCCCTAAGGTAAACAAGGAAAAGGAACTTGGCTAAACCTTAAGCAATTGTAGAGACTTGAATTTGAATTTTAAATATGTTCAAAAATGTGTTATAGAGTATCTACTAATTGTTAGCATTATTGCTCCTAATCATAGTTTTAATACCACCTTGTTAGCTTGTGTTGGTTATATGAATGGTAAACTATGGTTATTGATCATTGTACTATTTGTACGTACATTGTGAATACATTAATGTGGAAATTAGTGGCTTATGTATTTTACCACCATATGCTTGTCTCTTGATCTTAGTGATCTTTCTTAGTTTTCTTAATTATGTTCTTGCCCTAATTTATATCATGTCTCTTGATCTTCGTGATCTTTCATGGTTTTCTTAGTTATGTTCTTATTGTAATTTCTATCATGTGTATCAAAGCCGTGGTTCGTGAAGAATAAAATCAGGTCCTTTGATTTTAAGAAAGAATATAGCCACCGGTAAGAAGAGAAGTCGATGTCGATTTGAAAAAAAATGTGTGTGAAGAGAAGTCGAATTAAGAGTCCATAGAAAGGAAATTGCTTTAAGCCCTCCTTTGCATGCGTTCATACAATGCATGGAAATCTCAAGAAAATTAGCATCTGCAACCAAGGAGAGATTTGAAAAGTTATGTTTTGTATTTTATTAAGTTGTCTTTGTTCTATTTCAAAGGTTTTATTTTATTGATGTCCATTAAATTTTGTCTAATCTATTAGTCAAAGATTAGATGAACCAGATGGGGCGGATTCCCTACAATTAAACATAAGTAGCTTTTATTTGAAAAAGGCGAGTTATAAAGAAATCATGTAAAGCAATAAGCTTTGGTGTTATAAGTACATTTTCTTATAAAATGAGTCATAAAGATTTTATTAAAAAGAGTTATAAAAATATTTGTAAAATTTTCATTGGAGTTATAAAGTGTATTAAGGGTTTATAAGATGTTTTTGTAAATCATTGTTATAAGGAGCTATATGCATTTTGTATTGTAAAACCTACCTGAAATTGAATAAGGGGGTTCAAAAGGAGGCCTTAGATTTTGCACATTAGGCATATTTTGTTAGGATCCTAACCCGCACATAGGTAGATCAATATATTCGGATGTAATAAAGGTCAATATTAATAAGGCCTTTCAATAAAATAGAATAAGGTGGATGTAAGAAGACCTAATAGAAGCTTCTACTTCTAAAAGGATCTTTCTCTAGATGCTTCTCTTGATAGACATATTTAGTATAAATAAGGGTTGAGGGTATGAAAACACTAGCTTGGATATTATTGCAACAGAGCGTTGCTCGACTGGAGGTTGCCCCCTCGAAGAGGCCCGTGAACATTGCTTTCTGAATCAAAGTGTTATTTTTGTTGTTGTTCTTATATCATTTATGTGTTATTGTGGAGATTATGTTGGTTATATTACTGTTATTCTACCATTTCTAGCACTTTATTTATGTTCTGCATACTTTTTATATCCGGTATCTTGCAAGTGGTATCAGAGCACTTTCCTTGGCAGAAATTGTGGGAAATTTATTTTTTTTCAAGGTAGAGACATATTATGGCGTCTTTAAGCCACAGAGATCTGTTGTTACACGCATAAACCCACGGTTGAGGGATTCATACACGCAGGAAATACAAGTGGTTCTTAAGCGCAAATATGTTGGCCACCCTTGTAACCCCTGTTAGTACCCCTTCAAGTGGTAGTGCATCAGACAGCACCTATGTACGGATCGGCCTAGATTTCCTGAAGCCCTCTTTAGATAAACATATCGGTCGTCGGACTGCTATAGTGTCACCGAGAACAGCACTCGGGAAGATACTCTCTAGTACCGGGGTAGTCGGGTAGTACGGCTAAGGGTAAGGTCTATCCTCCTTAGTTAGTGCCCTGAGATATTGGGCCGAGTACTACTGTTGGACCCCGCACTTATATCAAAGAGCTATAGCATAGAGAAAACCCTTGTCTTTAGAACCCTTGAATACCTAACCCTTGGGGGATAGAAACATAAACAAATTAAAACAGACAAGATCTATTGTCGCGCAACTGTGTTTGGGTTGCCAAGTAAATACACATTTCTTTCTAGTTAATCATTTGGGGATTTCATCACTGCAGTATTCTTCAGACTGGAGTATAACTCCGCAGGTGTAAAAAAACAAAAAAGTCTAGAAATTTTTTCACCATTATTTGAGACCTATTCCATTGGATTCATCTCTTCGCCCTTATCACATTCATCCATATCATTTTTCGGAAAAAAAATTGACCTCACCCGCCCCTTTTCAGTTCACCCATCCTCATGGCCCATACCCGTAGCCAATATCTGGAAGCTCACTTCAACACCTTGCAATCTAGTTTCCTCGAGACCCAAAAAGAAGTGAAACAACTCAGTGTTATTGTTGCCTCCATCGATTCATCCAACATTACAACCATAAATACAACCATACAGTCCTCAATGGAGGAAGTCAAACAAGAACTGACCACCCAGCTTGAATCTGTCTTTGCATCACTCTGCACCAAACTGAAGATCCCTACAGATGACCCTTTCTCTGAAGCACCTCCAAAGAATGAAGGTGAACATTCCTCCCATTCCCATACCTTTCAACCCCATCACTTTCAACATGACCTACGCCTTCTGCGGGTGGATGTGACCAAATTTGATGGCTCGGACCCCACTGGTTGGGTAACCCAAATGGAACATTATTTCTCTTTATACGGCATTACAGATGACTTGGCCAAACTCTGGTATGGTGTTCTCCATCTAG
>ML786825.1:268763-287540 GCA_009831015.1 Picea engelmannii | reverse complement strand
AGTCTCTAGCACATATTCCATCAAAGAAACATTGCTACGTTGTTTATATCCTCTAGTCTTCCTTAAGTCATTTACATTCCTTGCATCAACATGAACATCATCAATTGTCTTGATTTCCCATTAGGGAAGGTTATTTTCCCTTATAGAGGGAGTTCCTACAAGAAATTCACCATGAGAGGCCACAATTCAATACACATTGCTTGTAGTTAACTCTACTAAAGAGGGCAGACTGCAAGTTGGGTGAGTTATGCAAGTCAATTTCCCAATCAGTAAATCAATTGATACATCGTTCAATGTAGCATGTAGATCAATTGATCTAGAATTCCTCACAATTTTAAATAGATCATCGTTGAAAATGACAAAAGAGGATCCCAACAAAGAAACACCTAAAATATTCCTAGCGAAGACAACATACCTCATGTAAATAAATTCATATTTGACTGGATCAAATAGATTGCAGGTTTTCAACTCATTAGAGTAGCTCACCATAATACAAGCATGACTCTACGCATCTATCTTGTTTTGCCTATCATCTAGAATATGATCCCAAGCTATAGATCCAAACATTTGAAGATGTTCGATTGAGAGTTTCCTTTCACTCAATTTCTTAATACCATGCATATCCCACAAATCTTTAGTCGGAACCATCTTCAAAAGATAATTTGAGCAATAGACAACCTCTTCCCCAAAATCTAGTCAGCATATAGTTCGCCTGAAATGAACACCTTTCCATTTCAACCGAAGTTTTATTCTTCCTTTCAGCAACATCATTATGTTGTGGTGTGTAAGGTACAAAGCCCTATGAAAGATATACCATTATGTGACAAATAATTCCCAAATGCCCTACTCACAAATTATCATCCATTGTCAAATATTACATTTCGCAAGTCTACCATGTTTTTTTTTATCCAATGCCCTAAATTCCTTGAACTTTTCAAATACATGGTATTTTTTCTTCAAGAAATATACAAAAATATACCTCAAAAAATCATCAATTAAGGTTAAGATATAGCTCACACCTGCTAATGATGGTTTATTTTTTGTACAATGGTCATTATGGATAAGTTCTAATTGAGTCTTTGCTCTCTAATACTTTCATGTCTCAAATGTGGCATGGTGATGCTTTCAAAGCACACATACTTCACGTAAGCCATTAGGGGGAACCACCTTCGATAATCCATTAACCATATTAAACTTGACCATCAATTTCATTCTTTGGAACTTCAGATATTTGAGTCTCTCGTGCTGAATTTTGCACCAATTGTCAAACATGGCTATGAGTGCAAATGGTCCTCGCATAACTTATAATACACATGTTTACGGTCAAGAATACCCTCAATAGCAATAGTAACAAATTCATTGTTAATATCCTCCAAAACAAACTTATCATGCAAAAATTCAACCTTCTTTCTAGTCTGGGTTAGTTGGGGTACATAGAATAAATTTGTACTCATACTTGGTACATGATGTACATAAATGATCGTGTCATTTTAAGATTTAGTGATTCCAAAACCAACAAATGTAAGTGCATAATCATCTAGAACCAATATTTCTTCTCTTGTAACCTTATTCAATGAATAAAAGAAAGAGGTATATTTAGACATATTATGAGTACAACCTCAATGTTATAGTTTATGGGTTGATTAGTTGTCGCCTCACCTTCAAGTCCTTTTACCTTTTCGTCCAAATCCACTAGTCTTCTTCCAACAATCCTTCTCAACATGTCCTACATTTCCGCAATATCGGCAAGTCTTCTTCTTCTTACCTTTCTTAGTCGATGGTTGATCTTTATGCTTCCTCTTGTCAATTTGGTCGATGCAATCCTTATCAGGGTAACCTCCATTATATGCTCTTGATTGCATCCACAACATATTTCTTTGTAGTTTGGCAACCTTTACCCTTAAGGAGAAGGGTTTGTTGCTTATTCTGAAGTTTACCCTTATCAAGCAATTTTTCATGTGCCCTAATTAGTGAACCACAAATAGAATCAAAGGAATAGTCCTTACCATATTATTTTTTGGAATCCCAACTAGCATAGAATGTCAAACAAAAAACACCATAGGGTGTGTTTAGATTCATCAATATCAATGTTATGAGATAACCATCCTTCTTTGGAAAATCCCTTCCATATTCACCCAATTTCAATTGTAGCTCTCCACCAAGCCAAATAATTCAATCATATCAAAGGAGAGAATTTTAAAAGATATCAACATCTCTTAACTCTTTCATGTGCCCTAATTAGTGAACCACTAAAAGAATCAAAGGTATAATCCTTACTGTCTTCTTTTCTGGAAGCCCGACTAGCACATAATGTCAAACAAAAAACATCATAGGGTATCTTCAGATTCATTAATATTAGTTATATGAGCTTACCATTCTTCGAGCTTACCATTCTTCTTTGGAAAATCCCTTCCATATTCACCAAATTCAAATGTAGCTCCTACACGTGAACCAAATAATCTTCAATCATATCAACGAAGAGAGGGTTAAGAGATATCAACATCTCTTAACTCTTTCTCAATCTATATAGCCTAATTTTTTCAATCTTATCCAACATATTCTTCGACTTCTTCTAGACTTGACTTAGGCAGTGAATCTCGCTTCTATGAAAATGAATCTCCCTAGAGAGGTAAGTTGTCATGACTCCTACATCCTTGACCTTCTTCCCATTAACCATGAACTTGCAATGTTCATCTTTACCTATAGTCTTGTAAACTACCAAATAACTTTACTATTTATAGTGTTTCCATTTCTTGCACCTAGATGCCATAGTTGTACACATTTAAGACCATTCTCTCTTACTTAGAACTCATAATCAAAGTTTGCAAGCCCTAATACAATCTACAAGTCTAAACTTGAGTCAATCTACCTCAAAGATCCAACTCAGATAGGAGTGTGTACAACCAATGGCCTCCAAAATGACTTGTAGAGAAGCAAGCTAGATCTCAAACCACTAGCTATGATACCATGTTGAAAACCCTTGGAACTACAAAATGATTAACTATGAATTCCAAGAGAGAGAGGTGGTGTCAATAGAAATTGTTACAACATTGAAGCATAAGTGAGGATAGCTCAACATATGGAACGAATAACAATAGATTACTTGATTGATTGATAAATCAATCCGTAAGATCATCTATATATAATACTCAAGGTGTAACTAACTCCCTTAAAATGAGGAAGACTTATTCCACTTTGATCACCTCGAGCACGCTCGATATCAAGATTTTATTCCTTGACTTGCACACCAATTGACCTTGTCTAGACCAATTTGAGTCGGTCCAACTAAGCAATCAACTATTCAGTGGACCTTTGACTGACTCCAATGACATCATCTGACTCCAAAAATTCCAGAGTTAGGAAGTTCATGTCGTTCTAACATTAGGAAAATATTTTGTGCATTTTCCGATTGCTTTTAAGAGAGACACATTGTAAAATAGATTTGGGTTACAAGTAAAATGAGGTAAAAGAGATTTGTCAATTTAGAAGAGGAGATAGAGAAATGGATAGGAAGATGAGGGATCTCATAGGGATAGAAAATTTGTAGTTGGAAACGCAACTATCATTATTGGCATGGGAGATTCTAGATCTATAAGGCTTAGGAAGAAAGTATTTGTATCAACCAAGGAGATGAAAGATTGAGTAGTAAATATCTTGAATGAGATAGCAACGTAACTATACCATATGTATGGTGTTATTTTCCTAGGGAATTTAAGCATGACTACCCCATAATTAAGTTGACCAAGTTTCAGGAGGCTTAGGTTGAATCAATGGAAAAAATATGGGACGATATTGAGAGTCAAGGAGGGACTCGCATGCACATCATTGGCATCATGTAGACAACAAAGGTTGACAAGGAACAAACTTAGGGCCATACAAAATAATTACATCCTCTTTATCTAGAGGATTACATGTCCTATTACAAAGCACAAGCAAGAGCTACTAGCATTATGGATGACAACAAATGGGTTAGGAGAGAAACTCCACCATAATTGATATAATTTCTCTTGAATCATTTTTGTCATTACAATTTCTTATGTCTTGGGAATTAACCCTAGTACTATAAAAGTGAACCTAACCAAAGGCACTTATCCCCATTATTATAAAATCCTTGTAAACATAATGCAAAAAATAAAATCTCAAAAAAACAAGACAAATCTATGAGGCCAATTCGTATACATAATGTATATAGGCTTTCCTTTCATAATCTAAAAATATAATTGATTCATCCCATGAGCAACAACTTTGTGCTAAGAGAGGATGATTCCTTTTTAATTTTTCCAATTTCAACAACAGAGCTTGGCAAGGTACAATAATACCTGCATGCATTCTCGTATGTAATGTAATCTAGATTGGAACCACCATTTAATGTCCAATTCATACATAAACTTAAATTGGTTGTAGGTTCAGGCAATCGAACATGCAGTAACAAAATCAATCATTGACTTTATCGTTGCCCTGTCTGATTTCTTGAACCTCCAATCAAGTTAAGGATGGCCCCAATTTGAAGCTTCTTCCATTGCTTGGGAGAGGTGATGAATTTCAGTAGATCTCAAATAAATTAGGCCTATAACTTGGGATAATTAGGGATGTATATTCTTCAAGAAACACCAAATTGCAATAATATATGTGGTACCTTGGAACCTAACACATGGTTAATGGGTCACATTGCATCATCTTCTCTAAGCTTTATCATTTGTTACTTCAAGTGACAAGCACATATAGATATACAAACCAAATAATTGATGTTTATGTAGTCTTTTAATTTAGGAAATGCCATAGCCTTTACTACACAATTGGTTGTTTCCATTTTATTTATTTCTGGCAGAAAACACCAATTTGTGTTGACTCTTCAAAATCATCAATTCTCATAACAAGAGTCCTTCACATCATCTTCCATTCTCATAACAAGAGTCCTTCACATCATCTTCCACAATAGAGATGGTGGAAGGAGTTGATCCAACATGAACAATGACAACTACAAGAACATGTTTTCCCATTAAATGCACTGTAAAATTAGCTAGTAAAATCATTATTAAAAATGAGGGCTCAAGCAAATCCTAGCATGGAATTGACATAAAAGTTTATGTAACAAAGATTATAAACATTGGTAAGCAGCTATATTAACTTATTGTTGAAAAAATGTAACTGCAAAGTGTATTCTTATTATTATTTGATATATTATTCATTGGATCAATCCCCATTGTGGATTGATCATGTCAGCTATTGTAAAAGGACCAAATCCCCTTTTGCAGATTGGTCATAATATAATTGTAATAAGCAAAAGAAGAAGTCGGCCCCAGAATATATCAAGAGGCCCCGGAATATAATAAAGGTGGTTATAACCACCCAAGAGAAGAAGTCGGCCCTGCCAGTGAAAGGACACTCCCACACATGCCAGTCTTGTATAAATAAGGAGGCTAGCACCTCACTTAGACACACTCACTTGTTCATTGAGAGACAAGTTTTGGAGCTGCAGTTGGAGAAGAGAGAGAGAGAGAGAAGGGGGCGCATCTTTGAGTGAGGACATTCTGTACTTGTTTGAGTTATCTCTTGGCATTGTATTGGCTATCTATATTAAGGAAGTTTTGTTGGGTTTTCTGCCCCATGAGAGTTTCCCAGGATAAATGATGTGTCTCTTGTGATTGTGTATTTCTTAGTGATTCTATCTTATGCTATTGTTATCTATTGAAAAAGAACTATAATAATGGCTTAAACATTAACACTTATGAATGTCATATAGTTGCTTATGCAACTCCTAAGATCAACATGAAATGAAATTGACATAAAAGTTTATGTAACAAAGATTATAAACATTGGTAAGCAGCTATATAAACTTATGAATGTCATATAGTTGCTATGCAATTCCTAAGATCAACATGAAATTGGAATAAGAATTTATCTAACAAAATTACAAATACACATAGACAATGATTTTTTTTTTAATTTTTTGCTTTACATTTTAACTTTTTTTCTTTACAAATTATTATTTTCATGAAATTGGAATAAGAATTTATGTAACAAATTTACAAAAATACATAGACAATGATTTTTTTGTTTTTAGTTTTTTCCTCTACATTTTAAGTTTTTTTCTCTACACATTATTATTTTCACTGTATTTTTTATTTATGCTTTTCTTTTTATGATTTTTCACTTTTTATTTTTATTGTTTTAATTTTTTTAATTTTTATAGTTTTAATTTTTTTGATCATCTATAAAAACAATAATTATTAAAATAATATAAGATCTCAATAATTATTAAAATAATATAAAATATTGAGTACCCCTCTCCTGGACGAGGGTAATTATCTGAGTTGATCTCGAGTACCCTCGTCCAGAGTATCTCTTGGATGAGGGTGTAATTTTTTGGGGAGCTCATGCGAAACCTCAAGCGACGGGATCTCTCTTACATGTGGTGTGCATGCTTAAAGTTCCCACATCATGAAAACCATTGAAGAAAATGGTCTTCTCACTTAACATTGAAAACAAGCAAGCTGCTTTACTTCTCTCGAAGTCCCTGTAATCTTCTTCTCTTTGTTTTTGTTCAGTTTTATTTTCAATACTTTTAAAGAACAGCAACACGGCATCACTTGCCTTGTTGCCTAGAGTTGCAGGTCATAAAATCGTATGATTGGAATTAATTGAATTGCAAGCTCCCGAATCCCAAATTTGCTTCATTAACTTCTTTTATGAACACATTTCCTCCTACAACTCCCAATTCAGTCTTGATTACCTCGTATTCTTTATCCACAGCATAATAGCTCTGCAGCGTTAATTCTTGAAGAATTTTTCGTGTATTCTTCAAAAAGGCAAACATTATAATTCTTAATGTTATTATTTAAATAGAAGCAAGCACTGCGAGCTCTTCAGAGATCTATTTTGGATGTTCTCTTCCATTCATCAAAAAAATCAGTTCATAACATTTTTGTCTTCCTAGGAAAGCCCAAGGTGCTCTGAAAATCATTTACAAATTTGGGAAACGCACCAAGTTTCATGAACCCAGACAAATACTGCCCGCATGTCGTAATTTCCATCACCAATTTTGCCAGCTTGAAGTTTGGTTACAGAGGTTGTCAGCAAAGCCCCTCAAACTTGAATTACTTTCATTTCAATTATTCTAACAATAAATTGCATAACAGGATCTGTCGAGAACTGCATTGGGCATTTGATAATGTTGCTTTCATGATAACTACAACAACCCAACATTAATTGCAGGCACTGCTAGAAGAAAACATTGTGTTAATGGAGTGTAGAGATCATCGATTCGATCTGAAATGCAGTCTATATATAAATCAAATCAATGAATGTGTGATAATGGTGACTCTGCAGAAAACTAAACGTAAATCGTCTTTCCATATAGTGCTTCCCTGCCTTGCCCATTGCCCATAATAAAATTTTGTTTAAATATTTTGTCATTGTGCATCATTGTAAATCCATCCAAGTATCAATCAATGCAAGGGATTAGGGATTGGCTGTCCCTAGTGATGAATAATTTAGTGTTGAATAGTTCATCAATGTCGGCGGACCTCTTCCTGCTGGTGATTCTTTTACCAAATCCGTTCGTTGGGTTTGAATGTCATTGGAGAGGGCAGGAATCCAAAGGATGCTCCAACTTGTTTCTAACATGGCTCGGGTGGTTGGTTCAATCGATTGCTCTAACTCTTAACCATGAGAAACCATGAGAAGATGTGTATTATGTTGCTCATGAAGTTGGAAGGATGAACTAGCATTGATCTTATGATGTATACACCATGGGAGGAACAGTGAGTTGATTGAAATATCACCAAAGGAATTTCGAGTAATGGTTGGGGCAAGATAAGACACGGGTGGTATAGGGTACATGAATAAATTTGCAAGGTGAAATAGGAGGTCATTCAATGATGCTGTACAATTACAAGTACAGCGCATAGCTCTGATGCATGTATAAAGACAGATACAAGACACATGTTGCATACATGCACAGTGCATGATAGTGGCAATTGTTGTTAGAGCTATATAGGAATATAAATAACATCACAGATTCTTATATAACATCACACGAACACAACACAAGTGCCCTACAAGGAAGAAACACATACCGCAAGCATGAGGACACATCCCAGAAAAACATAGCAATTCCTCTATCACCAACATGAATATGAGTAGGATTTGTCCTCTCTCCATAGGGCACACAGGCGCTAATGGGCTTTTTACAATTCACCCTTTCTCTTAACATACAGCAGATTTTGTACAAAAAACAATATTTGGAATATACCTTAATTACAAGGACTATAACACGAAATTGTCATTAAGCACATATTTACGTTTAGGACGTGAACCTTGCCAAAAAAACATCATGATAAATAAATTTATCTTTGCAAGAAAACTGCCATCATGGAGTTAAAAAGATATCTTTCAACTGACATAAGCTTTTACACCACGTGATACAAATTTCCAACGAGAACTCATTTCAAAGTACATAGATGACATAAAACAAAACACCATGGAATCTAAACGGGGGACAAGTCTACCAGTTGTCTATTGTGAAATTGGATAAAAGAAACAAAATAAGCCCAACTCTGACTTGTGAGTTTGTGAACTCGTCAAGTCAATTTGACTTGCAAGTCAAACTCACTGTTTCAATCTGACTCACATTTGACACGAAAATCAAAACCGCAAGCATGATTCAGGGCTAAGTTAACACTGAAGCGCTGACTCGATAGGTTTCCTCAGAGTAGTCAAACTTGAGAGTCAAATCAGATTAGGGGGAGTCTGGTAATTATGTTTTGGCCTTTTTATAAAGAGACAGTCACAAAGACCAAATATCTGTCTGGTGTTTGACATGTGATTACGAGCCATACTCAAGAGTTTGACTTCTGAAACTCACGAGTATGACTCAGAAGCTGTCTCAGCTTCGTTTCCTTACAAAGAGGAGTGAAACTCGGAAGTTCAAGTTGGTTCTTAGGAATCTGGTAACACTGCCTTCATAATGCAACAACAAATATAGGCCTTGGTCAAGCCACCGTAGATCTCAATATCAGTAGCAAGATATGCTGAGGGTCCAAATATAGGTTTTGGACCAAAACGACCTACTGATATTATAAACATGAAGCAAATGAAACGATCTTCATCATAACATCCCAGTAAAACCCAGCTTGCAAATCTGTTACAATCATTCTAATGCAGACTTTTCATTCGGAAAACTGGGTGCATAAAATTCACCCCCTCCACCACTCAGGTGCCGTCAATGTGAGTCTCAATGAGGAGAATTTGCAATCTGGGCCGATTATTTATTGCTAAAATATAGCTGAAAACTAAATTCTATAGAAATCAGAAAAGCTTCATCAATCTGCCATTTCCTGAACATACTAATCAGTGCAGCGTGTACTTTTACACCCCTAGTCTCACCAATAGTCCAAAGAGAACAAAAAAGAAAAAGAGGTAAAGGAAAAACCATAGGAGTACAATTGCATGCAAAAGATTACCTAAGTAGTACTAAACAATGCACGCAAGATTTTACCTAAGGAGTACTAAACAATTCATGCAAGATTCGGATGAAAACAGAATAATATGAAGAGGTGTGCAATTATACTTATGATGCTATAAGACTACAACAAACATAAAAAAAATAGAGCAAATAGAAGACACTGTAAAGATCAGTATAGGATAACTCCAACCAAGAATGAATCGCTTATGTGAAAACCATTTCCCAGTTTGAAATGGAAGGGGCAAACAATAAAGAATTTACTAGCATTCACAAATCTTTTATCAGCTATAGTAATATATAATCATGTAGTTCAGCAGCTTGAAAATGAACCTGAGACACCATCCCCTTTCAGACATAAGAATTACAAGCCACATATTTTGCTATCTAATATGATGGATCGTATGTGCATCACTAAATGATGGTTCCCATAACCATATTTTTTAAAAATTGTACAAACATCAGTTATTTTGTAAATGAGTACCATATAAACCCGTAACACTCTAGCTGCTGCTGTTGAGTACCATATAGCCACCCAACTGGCAATGTAACCTCTCCCTGATTCATCTGACTGTGGTTGCCAAATCCAGAAAATAAGTGAAAACATGACCTCCTACCCACCGTAGGCCTGCTGTGAGAATTCATCTATACCCTCCATAGGGATGCTGTTGAGAACCATAAGCACCCATCATTGGGTTCACTCCACCCATTCCAGACCCTGGTGGCATGCCCATGGGTGGCCTCATTCCCATCCCAGGCATAGCCATTGCTGGATTCATTCCCATGCCAGGTCCCATAGGCATACTCATCCCCATGCCCATGCCCATGCCCATGCCAGCACCTGATCCCATACCCATTCCAGCACCCATACCCATGTTAGGACCTGCTCCCATACCCATTCCCATTCCAGCATTTGCACCCATTCCCATTCCATATCCACCCATGCCCATAGAACCAGCCATCGGGGCAGCTGGAGTAGACAGTACACTTGCACCTGCTCGACCCAGACCAGTACCAGAACCCATGGCTCTTCCCATGGGTTGATTACTAGATGACATAGACACAGTAGACGTCCTCTCTTTTTCCCCCCGTCTCTTTTCCAACCTGCTGATGGAATCTAAATCAATGCCAATATCTGCCAATGGATTAATTTTTGCTGCAAAGCAACAGGTCCAGGATCAGTTTGCCAGAGACACCAGAGCATTGAAAATACACCAGACATATTCTATAGTATTCCTTTGGCAAGATACCTTGCAAACAAAAACTATTCTAAAATGGAAGGAAAACTTACGTCCAGAAATATTCAAATCAACAAGACCCCGACTTAGTGTATCTGCCCAAATTGCTGATTTGGGTTCAAATTTATCTTTCTTTTGCTGTGGTTTTCCATTAGATGTTGCAAAAGCATTTTGAGCCTGTGAAACCTGTACTGTGGTCTGTTCTTGGGGCTTTGTAAAAGCAGCACTGCTAATAGCTTGGCCTTGAGTAAAGTCAAGATCAAAAGGCTGTGTCTGTGTGTGTGCATGCGGTTGCATCTGTATTGCTGCTTGATTGTGTGTCTGTGTGTGTGCATGCGGTTGCATCTGTATTGCTGCTTGATTGTGTGTCTGTGGTTGTGTCGGCACCTGTATCTGTGCTTGTGTCTGGAAAATGCTGGAAGGGTTTGAGCTCTGTGCTGGCTGTTCAATAGTCCCAAATGGATTAGATGGACCTGCTTGAAAATTGTCCATGAAACCAAAACTCCCTGTAGTATCAACTTTTGGAGCAGCAGCAGCTGTGAAGGTCCCAGATCCTCCACTTTCTCCAGCGCTAAAGGAGGGTGTTGCAGGCACTGTAGTGTTCAGTGTTTGTGCAGAAAAAGGGTCTTCAGGTGAAGATGACACCTTAAATGGAGGATCACCAAAAGGATTTTCGCCAGGCTGTTAAATGTTATAAAAATGATACAATCAAGACCTCAGAACAATAAAACTAATATATGCTTACACTACAACAATAGAACCTGAGACTTTGTTTATTGCCAATTAAAAGCAATATGCTTCGATTCAATCCACAGCTTTGAAACTTGGATGTATATGTGATTAGAGAATTGTGGTACTATGCAAAATCCATCCGAACAGAAAATTAATCACATTTACCTGATTTTGAAAGCTAGGAGCAGGTGCAGGTGCATTAGCAGTAAAATTTGGACCAAAGCTAGCATCTCCAAACAAATCAGCTGTCAAATTTGTCTCACTTGCAGATGTACTGGCTGGTAAAACTGTGACCGTACTTGGGAGAGCTAGCATCTCAGAAGGTGCACCAAATAAATCAACATCTGTTTGAGATGATGAAACTGGAGCTGCTGCAGTTAAGAACAGAACAGATAATCACATAATACCCATGAGAAGGGTGCTATTGACATTTTTTTAAAACTGATACTTTGTAGAAAATGGCAGAGAAAAAAAGAATAGATCATATGTGGTCATTCAATGTATTTCCCAAAAATCAGAAGCCACATAGGTCCATTCCAAATGGAAAAAACTCATATGCAAATCAAGCAAGAATTGGTAAGTACTAAGAAACTTTCAAAGAGTCAAAAATGGCTGTGAAGTAAATGCCTTTGCTATAACCTATAATACAAACAGACAACCAATTTTAGCCAAATTCCAGAGAAACTAAAATTAATTTCCATGATGCCAAATCCTGAACTAAGGGAGTGGAAGAAACAACACTACCTGTAATTTTATGTCAAAAATCACTTGGTAGGTTGTTCAACAAAAATAAATTCCAGACTTATTAACCAAGAATATTAACAAGCCTAAAGATTCATGTTAGGTAACTAGAGAGGTAGTGGAGGTCATTGAATGTAAGGTGGACTAGGTCAACTATAGTATTAAATAAGGCTCACTATGGTAGTGAGATATAATAAATGTAAGAGGACTTCTTAGAAGGTGAAGATTTTCCAGGTCCTATCAAGTTGCCGACTAGGCTTGTCTTTGACCTCAAGTTGGCTCTAAGTTTCAACTGTCAATGAAAGTTTTGTTGCTGTTTTAGGACAGCCAATAGTTCAGGAACTTTTTGCCGATTTGTTACGGTTATCACAATTTTAGGTGCTCTAGCATGTAGTTTTAGTCACCAAAGGTTAACACATGCATACTAAAATAAATGTAACACACCTAGAGATCTTTACAGCTGAAAATAAAGCAGTTCTACACTCTAACACACATGAAAATGTACACAGGTATTTTGGGTCAACATGACCCTGGATAAAAACCCCTCGGGAAAAACAGTTTGGAATATATGTCTATATACGAGGAGAATAGATGGTGGAATACAGCAAGTACAAAATATAGATGAACCTGTTACAATAGCAGCTTGATCCAAGCTGAAATACAAGTCCAAATCAAGCAGGTGCGCCCTAGTATGGTGCGCCCCTCAGAAATGTTGCCAAGACCACTAAAACTGGGCCAAATGCCAACTGTGAGCTCTAAATAGAAAACCACTCCACAGTACTCTGATACTGAAGTGTGGCCTCCCTCTGAAACTGATCCCACTGCAATCTAACAAGTCTAAGACCTCCCCACTGCTGATGCGCCCTCCTCAACAATGGAAGCTCTTCAATAAATAAACCAAGCCCTAAGCCTGATGGCTATCTCCATAGAAGGGAGCGCCCAAGCTAGCCTCACCTAATGCAACAAACCTCATGCCAAAGCTCTCTCTCAAACTCTCCAAGTGAGCAAATGAAGTTATGAGCTCTCATTTGCCCTTTGCGCCCCTCTTGAACCTCCATAAGGAAACCTAAGATATCAATGGTTGAGATCATCCCATCTCCCATCTAATCAAAGGTTGAGATCTCTCCAAAAGAATCTCACTCTCAAACCCACTTTGGGTTAAGTTCTCTAAGTTCACTTTATGTCTCCTAATTCACCCACAAAGTGAATTAATAGTCATTTTAGGCATAAATGACTAAATTTCACTTTTGACTTAAATCTCCTAAATCAAAGTGAAATTAGACATAAAATACAAGGCACAAAGTACATAGTACTTCCCACATGTGTTTAGGAACTCACAAACACATGTGGAACACCTCCCAAGGTACATAATCTCAACAGAAGGCTCCACTTCTAGAAGGTTCCTCCTTTAGAATGTTCGTAGGTGGGTGATAGCACTATATAAAGGGGTTCAAGCAATGTAATGAGACAAGTTGAGAAGTTGAGAAGTATTGTATTTGGAGTGGTAGTTCAATAGGAGGATGCCCCCTCAAAGAGGCAAACAAACAACAGAGGATCCATTCCATAATAGGATCCATTGTATGGTGTTTCCCTACTTCAAGGGTTTTCTTATAATAAAGTTGTGGTTTTCTATATTGTTCCATTTATCTTGTGTGGTTAATGTATTCAGAGATCTTTGGTACTTAACAATTCCAAGCAGAGAAGGCAAAACAGAATACTTTTGAGATTTGAATAACAGCAATACTTGAATCCCATCAGAAATCAAGCAAGAAGCTCTTATTATGCACAAGTGAACATTGGCATTTCTGACTTCACAAAGGCTGGTGGTATATTCTATCCTTGATACATAAACAATCCAAGTTTGAATTTTAATCTAGCAGTAAAAATTGAACACTAAAACCATAGAAACGAAAGGGAAAGTGAATGAGGGAAGTTTGGATAAGTGGGATCGTGAGAGAGAGAAAGGTGTCTAAAGATACCTCACTGTGGAGAGGTGGTCAAGCGCCCTTGATAAAGCAACATCATGAGAACACAAATAGAATTAACCAAGAGTATAGACAGATCAGCCCATACTGTGATTGATCAAATGTACAGGACATCATTGCAGCACAGGGTGATTCCTCCAGAAGCAGAAGCCACAATAATGGAAAGACAAAGGGGGTAAGTGTATATCATTCGAGCTGTTTATTGAGAATGATCTTAAGGAACTATAGAGAAGGCAGATTACCTAAAATCAATCCTATGCAATAGCAGTAGCTTCCATTCTTAGTTTAGCAGCTAGGCAAATGCCATTTGTGCAGAAGTTTGTGGGGGGACTCTCTAAACACCCCATCGGACCTCATCATTTCATTTCTACATGCCGTCTTTCCAGCACTGTTTAAGCTCCCAGGACTTGGTGTCTAAGATATCTCATCTTTCAATGCTTGGTTCTCAGCTTCTGGTTCTGGTTTTAAACTCTCTTGGCTTTTGGTTTCTTGCACTGAGGTTCGCTGGTTTCCATTCATATGTTTGTTTCCAGTTTTTAGTGGTTGGGGGAACTGATTTTATTCAGTCCCTTTTGCCGTTCCTCGTCCTGTCAAGTTTCATGTCTCTTTAGTGCCTGTGTTTTACAGTAGGCAACAAATTTGGCTCTCTCTAAGGAGGATCCCTGTGCAGAGGGACGAAAAAGGGGGTCTCATTCCTGCCCCAGAATAAACCTGCTAAAGGGAGATCGAAGAGCAAAGAAGCCCAAAAGAAAGCAGACAGATCAGGAATTTTCTCCCCTGCCCAGAGGAAGGCTTCAGCGTATTTGGAATAGGCTGGGGCCAAGCTCAGAATAATGGAAATTCCTTTCTGTCAGTCTAGCATCTCTTCTACTAAAGACCCTCGAAACACTACTAGGCAAAGGACACTCTACAATTTGAATTTGGCACTAGATCTTTATATTCAGGATATACTGTTAGGTTCCTGGGACAAGATGTTGGACACAATGCCCAAATCAGATAGACAGAATGGACCATTGATTCAGTGAAGGAAGCATTAGGAATAACCAGAAAAGCTGATCATCAGGAGGAGGACAGGAAGTCTAGACTCTGAACTGGGAAAGGCAATGGAACAACTGAAGGCTCTGAGGAAGAGAGTCCAGAATCAATCCAAGGAGATTAGAGACCTAAAAGATAAACTGGACTGAATACTAAAAAACCAAAGGAAAACCATTGCACATGAAGACCCAGACAATGGCAATGGCAAGGGCGATAAAGGAAACAACCCATTGGTCATTCAAGACGACTAAACCCATAGGATGGAGATAACACTTTGTTTTGTTTAGATCTATGGTTATTTTACATGTATCTAGATTAATACATGTATGTAACTAACTGGTGTGATAACAAACTGGAGAAAGTAAAAACAACCAACAATAGGATCTTGGAAATAGAATTTCAGTGGTATAAGATGACAAAGGATAACAGATATGAAAGGAATGTAAACAGCTCCTGCCATTTTGGAGAAGTCAGCCAGTAGTTTTGCCATAATGGAAACAGTGTAATTTTGGATTAATGTACCAGCACAGAACACGTGCTCCAAATATTTAGATTATTGACCATATGCATAGGATAAACAAATACAATCTGTCTAGTTATATGCATAGGATAAACAAATGCGATCTGTTTAGTTATTATCAAAAGATAGTATGATAGTACAAGGGTCAATATAGTTATTGTTCTGACGAATGAAAGGAATTTCCAAAACAGTAAATGTTTTGAATGTAAGGCCGTAATCAAATATAACAAGAGAACAGCTATAACACTTCCAGTTTATGTAACGTTATCCTGTATTATTAATACAAATGAATAGCTTTCTAATTACAAAAAAACTGAGTACAAATTAGAAATCCTTCCACATATCATGGTAAAAAGAATTGAATTGTATTCATGAATTAGGCTCTCACAAAACACTGGAACTATGGGAAAGTGTATAATTCTTGATGCATTATCCATTCTAGGATTTCTACTTATAACTGCTTATTTGACCCTTCCCTATAACCAAGAACCAAATATTCTAAAGACAGTTTATACATTAGTGCTGGTGATGGCATTGTAATACTTTTTGTGGAAGACATTCTTAAGGAGGGAATTTGGGAACATTTTCACAATTCAAGCAATTGCAATGCTACAAGTTAGCAAAGATATAGATTATTATCAATTTATAAAAAAAGAAAAAAATGTGCATGAGCCACGAGAGGTGACCTGGGTCAGTGAAAGCAGGGCACTGTTATAGCCCCTAACAAGGTTTGATTCCTCTAAAGAAGTGGCCGGTGCAATCCTGCAAGGAGACCATTGAACTGTCATGGCCATTAAGTTGGGCCAGGTGGTTGTACAGTGTAAACAGCATCCCACCTTTTGATAGGTGGTGGATGCTCGTAATGGAGGTATTTACTATTAAGGAAGCATCTTCAGAAAAAATGCAGATCATTGAACAAGGAATTAGTTCTGGTCTCCAACTTTAAATTGACAACCCACCATTTCCAGTGAAAAAAAATGCAGACCACTAATTTGTCAATTCTAACAGGGAAAAACGTATGCAGAAAACTAGATTACTGGTTCTTATAAACACTTAAATCACTAAAGATCCAAGACCTATAATTTCGTGGCATGATCTGAGGAAACAATTAAGTATGATTTTGTGAGGTCGCAGAGGCCAACAGAAGTAGGAAAATCTGCTATATAAAACTTGCTGTGGCATGTGAAGGCAGCAAGGTCTAGTTATGGTGCTAGGAAATACCACAACAATAAGTTGTGATGCAGGTAAGGGAAAGTTGTGGAGTTGACGAATGCTGCAATCCCAAGGTAGTGATACTGCAAGCGGATCATAATACAAGGCTGCAGAGAAGCATAATCCACCAACCCAAAGTTGTAGGATGGACATAACAGTGGAACCCCACAGTACAGACAAGATGGAGTTGCAAGAGCAGATGAAGACCTGCAATCCCAAGTTGCAGAAAGAGAAAGCCAGTAACACAAGTTACAGAGATGACGAATTGTTGCAAGTATTAGAAGACACATAATCCAACATTGCAACAACATAAAAACTGCAACACATCCAGAAACTAGAATTATGCAACAATAGGAAGGCTGCAAGACTGTTGATATTTTGTAACTACGGAAGATATTCTTTTGTTTGTATTGGTCAAACCTCAAGAAGGTTATTGCAATCTTATTGTATAAATCGGCTCAAAAGAAATTATTATTTTATCATTATCCTTATTGTAAAAGTCAAAACAGCCCCTCTTAAGGTTGTAACTTGTGTCTTTTCGGGAGTCAATTATGTGTATAAATAGAGGTTGAGTTCCTCTCATTTGTACACACACACAACTCGCCTTCTCTTGTGTAATTGGAGCATAGCAAGGAAGGTCTAGCGCAGGAGGTCTTGGTTTCTTGGTCTTTGGTATCTTGGTCTTGGTCTATTTGTGGAGAGCTATAACGTGACATTGTACTGGTTGAAGGAATCTATACTGAAGAATTGGTTGCTGGGTTTTCTCCCCCAAGAGGGTTTCCCAGGATATATCCTGTGTTCTGTGATTGTTTATCTTTCAGTGATCCTATTACATGCAATTGTTAATGAATGTTAAAGAAGATACCTGTAACTTCTAAAATTCGAGCAAAGACCACACTGCAGATTAAGAAAACCACAAAAAAAACCATGATACATTTGCAGGAAAAGAAGAAAAATTAAATCAGCCCTCTGATGGAAGTGTGGGTGTTGAAAAGCTTGAAAATTAGCTTCAATAATCAAAAGTGCACTTTGGACAAGGGTATCTACACCAGAGAAAACTTCATTTCCCAATTGAATATCACAGGCTATGCCATACTGTGGTGGGAAAATGTTTGCTACCAACAAAAGCAACAATAAAGGGTTCCCATCCTCAATTGGGAAGAGTTCAAGCAAGTCCTACACAACCAACATAGAAAGAAAGATTACACTGCGAAATTTCCCAACTAGACCATCCTATTGCACATTTCTGAAGAAGAAAGAGATGTGGCAAAGCAACCCGGTCTTCTTTACAGACAGAGAGAAATCTTTCCATAGAAGAAGTATATATAAAAAGATCTTTACATACAAAAAGAATATCATTACATACAAGTGTATAGGCAGACAGCACAGCTACATACAAAAAGAGCTAGCAACGTTAGCCATTCAAACCCTTGATAAAGATTGTGTTACCCCTCAAAATGTATAGGTATCATGCCCAGCAGTTAAAAGAGATTGCTACCTACAGGAAGCCTGGTAGAAAGTTATTCTAAAGCACTGTCTCTAGGCCCAAGCAAAGGAGGATGAGAATTTTCTTTCCCAAAGGCTTCCAGCTAGCAACTGACATGTCAACAGCAATTATGCCCCTTCTCAGAAAAAGGTGATCTTCAGAAAATCTGGAAGTTTCAGCCTTCAGCCTTCAGATTCAAATTACGGTGCCCTGTTCAGGCATCCTTGTGGAATGTATTGCAGTGCAAGGGATATGGGAGAAAAGATGTCTATATTTACAAGCTGGCAGTCTGAACAGGTGGATGTGATTGTTGTAACCACCAGAGGCTGAATCTTAGTTATTGGAGTCCAAGGAGTTGAATGATA
>ML786825.1:246529-259186 GCA_009831015.1 Picea engelmannii | reverse complement strand
TTTTAGCTCAATGTCACTTTCCGAATATAACACCTGTGACTGGAGTGACCTCTAGTAACCCTGTTTACCCCTCTTTGGCCTTGGCTATAGCCTAACGGGGCAGTTTAGACCATTAAGCCTCCTCTCTGGAGCTCCTATTTGTAAAGGGACATTACAGCACTTCAGCCCTAGAAGATGTACTTGCTGAAATTTCCAAATGACAAGTGACTTGTGTGTTTCCTCAATTGGGAAATCACCTTTATTTATACTAGACTGGACAGACCAAAAGTGGTGTCTTTTGACACAACAGGGCCTACCTTAATAACTCAAAAAATAATTAATTATTACAATAAACATTAATTATCTTTCACATATGGTGGGGCCGACCTGTACCCTTTACATCACAAGTAGGGTTACAGGTAAATCTTACTCTCAGACAATATAGCAAGGGATCCGCACATCCACTAGTGCTCAGCCACTAGGGACACGTCCACATGTGCTCAGCCACAGGGACGTCCTACTCAATAGATCTCTATCTCATTGAGTCCACAAGAGAATCATCTGGAGTACCATCTCAAGCCTGACTCAATTGAGTCCACGAGGCAGGAGACCACATGTCATAACAACTCAGTCCAGAGTTTGATGCACACCCATCACATGGGCACCTTCACCCCACACAGGGGTATACATCGTTTCATCTCAATCCAAAGAGGAACGACACACCCATCTCATGGGCATCCTCACCCCACACATGGGAACACATCGTCTCATCTCAGTCCAGAGAGGAACGACACCCCCATCACATGGGCTCTCTCACAGGTTGACTCAACTCAGTCTCAGAGGAGAACGTGTCCTGGAGGATGTCTCACGAAACTATAATCATCAACATTTCCCATTTAAATTGCAGGCTTGGGAGGCAGCAGATTGTACAAAAGCAATTTAGGTGGAACTTGAGGGAAAATATGTTACCCTTCAATTACAAAGAGCTCTAAGACATCAACTAAGTACACTCCAGTAAAGAAAACAAGTTTAGTAAAGAAAAGCAACAGCAAAAACTAACCAAATCATCTAACATCTAAAAGAGTAAGGCTATAGGAGGAAGAAATCAACCCCACAAGACTTGCAAGCATTCAAAGAATGCTTAGACATACGAAATATTGTTGTTGGGTGTTGTCCCCTGAGCTGATTATTAAAAATTGTCTAGGGAGAAAAACTCTTGCTTATAGAAGCTAAGAAATTTATGGGGCAGAAAAAGCTAATACTAGACTAGCATTGATGGCTAAGCCACAATCACAAATTGATGCAAATAAAAGAGAAGTTGTTCCATGTTAAGATGCAAATCAAGAAAACAGCAATCTTGGATCTAGGCAGTGAAAATAACTCAATATCAGATGCACTGATAGACCTAGTCTGCCAACTACAACACATCCCACACCATATCCCCACATGAGTATGTGGAGTTGACAGTCACTAAGCAATGCAAGTTCAAGTTCATTATTTCTTCCAAGTTCACTTCCAAATTTATGAACAAAATGGAATGTAATGCAGTACCTTTAAATGTATGTTAAGTAATTCTGGGCAGTCCCTATATGTGGAATGGAGGTGCTATCTTTGAGACGTGCTAACAAGTATAAGCAATAAGATGATGGCAAGACTTACCTAATCAGTTCTATTAAGGCAATGAGAAAATCTCTTTGATTTCCACCACACAAGCAAATAGACTAATTAATGTCATTGATAAGTTTGTCTTGATGGTGTTCCCAAGGGAAAGAATGCATGAAGTGGAAGCACTCGAACAGACACCAAAAGAAAAGCAACGATTGGATAACTTGTTGGTGTACAAAAATGGTTTTTCGTACAAAAATGATTTTCCGTAACTTGAAAGGCCTCCTGGTACCAAAAAGAAATGTGCAATACAGCATGAGATTTATAAACTTGTGCATGGATTTCCATTGTCAAATATTAGAATGTACAGAACCTCATTGTTGAAATCATAAATGTGACAAACTCAAGAAGCAAGTACATGAACTCTTCAAATAATGATGAGTACTAAAAATACATTTGACTACTTTTGGCAACTTTTTAGCTTTGAGTTATTTTAGGCTAGATTCATAAAAACCTAAAGATCTATTTTTTTCTTCAATCTCCAATTTTGTCACAATTTGTAGTATAAATACGTACTTTCCTGTAATGCATATACGATGAATTCGACAAAGTTGCCTCTCCAAGTTCCTCGTTTCTGTTGTGTGCATGTATTAATTGGTATCAAAGCCTCATTTAAGATCTCATCCATATCTTCTACAAAATTTACTTTTGCATTAAGGACAGCACCAAGTACGCCAGAAAACAGTAAAATAAGAAATTTATCAGTGAACATGTTGGCCCCCTTTCCTTCAGTCACACCAGCTATCCTTTGGCCTCCATGTTGGCCCCCTTTCCTTCCGTCACACCAGCTATCCTTTGGCCTCCATGCTGACCTTCCTCCCATACCAAGTAGACCCAGTGATATCATACATTGGCCTCAGAGTGACCCTATTTCCAAACACAACAGCTCAAAACGAAATTTCCCCAAGGTCAGACCTAACTTGTCACAGCACAACCTCAGATCTGTCCCAAATTGGCCCTGTGTATCTGCCACAGGTCAGCCCTGTTCTGTGCCATACTGCAACTTGGCATGAATTCTTCCATAGGCTGGCCCTGAATTATTTTATAGATCAGCTCCCTTCCAAACATGGAGGTCGATTCTTTTTTCTCTGCTGCAGTCTTTTTCATTTGCACAGATATTTTCAAGGGATCTCTTGCATAGGAAATTCTTATTTACCGTTAAAACCCATATTTATTCCTAAGGCCCATATTTATTGGAAAAATGATATTTTGGAGGTTTATTTAACTCCTTTTGTATAGAAAAGAAAAAAAAATAAGCGTTTTATCAAGTTCTTAAACAGATGTCTTTATAACACACAGAAACCCCAAAAGTTATACAAGAAATACCAAATCTCAGTCAACTTCTTGCACAGCAATTGCAGGTTAAACATCAACAAGTACAAGAATCCAAGCAAAACTCATGAACAATGTGATGACTGTTCCAGCAAATGATGAGACAACAGTTGCAATTAGAGAAATTTAAAATCCCAGAAGCATTTTTGTTTTTCTTCCATCGGATCTACTATGAGATCTGGGGACAGCTCCATTGTCTATTAAAAGAGCCATAGACTCTCTCCAGTTTCTTCAGATAACCTGACCAGAGATGCAGGGGGGCCTCAAACTATGGTACCACATCGCAGACCAGAGATGCCTAGCCTTATAGTCTCCCAGCTGTAATCCAAGTTCCCAGCATCATTGTTCTTTGACACCATTTTCACATGAAGTGTCACGTCACCCTCGGAAAGGTATGATACCAAACTTCTAAATACCACATCTTCCCTGAACTATAGAACAACAATCCCCACATGCATGTCTCATAATAACCCCAATGAGATATAGTTTCTCCATTCCACAAGCATCCCAAATTATTGAACAGCTATATATCCTCCACTGAATCACTTCCTATTTTCAAAGTGTGGGCTTCTTAAAATGAGCATGTTTATTCTTCATCGGTAGAGATATCACCACTGTCAGTATCCAATGGATCTTTAACAATGGCTAAATCTCCTTTGATAACTACAAGGGCACAAGCTGTGTGACCCATCATCATATATCTCTAACTAAAACCCTCTTCAACATTAGAACTTGCATTGCTACTAATAGCAATATTATAGTTCTTCCCTTTCCCATTTATCAGATTATTAGTTTTTGTACCCTCAAACTCCAGCCCATAACTGATAAGACTTTTTCTCCAATAGTACAGTTTTCACAGACTTCATAATCTCCTTCTTTTTCAACTATATATGCCCTATCTCTTTGGATTCAAGTCTATGAATTCAAGATAGATTGTGCCTTTGAATTCAGATCACGACCTTAGTTCGACGACACAACCTCTAATCCAACAGTTGCTACAGCTCTGTTGGCTTGTGCAAAAACTTAATCGTCATCAACAATGGTCGAGCCGTGAGACCCTGTGCGTGCACAGACTATATAACAAACAGGAGGCCTTGGATTAGATTACTTTGACAGACGAATCAAAGACCTGCAACCAGATGGATCCTTTTTCTATTTGAAACTGTGGCAACTCAACATTTCGTGGCGGTGGCTTAAACATTACAACAGCTCGATGTTTCATGGCAGCTAGAATGGAGGCTCATTTATTCCAACTCACTAATTTAGCAATGCCTCCTTTAACTGACAGCTACCTCAACCAACTCTCATAAACAACGACGGCTCTTAGGCAACCTCAATCCCCATATCTGGTAACTTCATGTGTTAGGGGAAAAGACAACTCATGCAAATTCCTTTCACTTTTCGGTGGATGAGAAAAATGGTTCCCACAGCACCACGTAAGACAGTTACAAAAAACTCATTTTCACTTTTGGTTGTGTTACCCCTAATTTTGCATGAGGCCTATACTAGTGAATGTTTTCACTACTCTTATGATTTTCATCACAAAGAGCTTTGTATAGTTAGGGTGTTCACTTGGTTCTATGGATTGTTGATGACAGAGATGATGATGTGCTAGAGGTTTTGATGATGTATTGCTTTGTACACTTGCTTATCATAGATCATGTGATGTTCTAGTCTCCACTCCTTGCTACATGTTTGGATATGAGGATGTATGGATCCCTTGGTGGAACACCCTAAGGCTTTTGGGCTAAGCGAACGTTGCATTGGCTTGATCATTTGGTTGGCTTCATCATGGCATACATAGAGCGCTTGGCATACACCCACTTGCTTACACATGGTTTGTTGCTTGAATGGATGAACATGGGCATGGTTAAAGCCCCTTTTCTCCAACGCACTAGCTCTTATGGATGATATTCACATATGGATGGATTACTTATAGCACGGATAAACATATTACCTTGAGTGTTCCTCTTTTTGGGCCCCACATTTATCATCACTTTATGCATATTTTGGTGAAGTCGTCCTTCCCTTTGATGCGTTGGCTGGTTTCTTGGTGACTTGGTACATTGTTCCTGGCATATTTGACTTACTCTTCTTACCTCTTTACATCTCCTCATGCTTTATTGGTCCACACATGCCATCTTGGAGATTATTTTGCACACATGTTGAGGGATATTTTTGGATTAAAGGGGGGCCATCCCTTCTTTTTATGGAGATGATCGAGTGTTATTGACATTCCACATGTTGAGGCCTTGTACCATGGATCCACTTGCCTAATTTGAGGATGATGTCCACTTTGGAGGCTACTTTGCACATTTAATGGGACTTCTCATCTTGGGAGATGCCATAAGTCTCATGAGGAGGTTCTTCGTGGTTTCATGCCCTATTTTAAGGAGACATCCATCTTGAAGAAGCTTTCTTGCACTCATATTGTTCCTGCCATATTTTAAGGGCGGACTAGCTTTAGGAGCAGTTATCTTTTGACGGAGTGCCTAGAATTCTGCCAAATCAACGCCATTAAATGCAAAATGGCCACAAGCTTTCCAAAATGTGGTCATAATAGAAATTTTGGCAAAAATTGACACAGGTGTTTTAAAATTTGCCGCAAGAAATTTTTTGTCACATTTTGACCACTTGTTTGAAGAACAACCCCATATCTTTTGCTTGAGGGTTTAGGTTATTTGGGGATTTCATTATTGATATATGCCCATGGTGTAAAGTGCGCACTTGTTTGAAGAACAACCCCATATCTTTTGCTTGAGGGTTTTGGTTATTTGGGAATTTCATTATTGATATATGCCCATGGTGTAAAGTGCGCTATCTCTTGAGGCCACATGACCCATATTTTCATGCATCTAATGGAGGCCCTCCACTCTTGGGAGCTTCTTTTCATTTCTTGTTGAGATGTTTCATCTTGGAGAGCTACACATCCACCTTGGAAGAGATCTAGATGATTCTCATTGCCTACTTTGAGGAGTTCGTTGTGGATCTATCCACATGGAAGCCTTTGGAGGCTAGACATTGCACCTCTGACTCATCTTCTTCCTTCTTTGATGTGGACATTCCACTCTCTTGAGCATATGTTTGTTGGAGACTTGTACATGTGGCCTTGACCACTTCATTATTTTATGTGAATAATTAGTTGAAGGAAATAATTCTTTACTCCTCCCTAAGCTAGATCTAGGGTTTTCACATGAGAAACTATTATTTTATTGTAAAGGAAGTTGTGTTAGACTCTATATCAAAAGTGGCCCTTCCTCATTTGTACTCATGGTTGGATTTTTGGAGCTTCCACTCCTTGGAGTTTAATTGACATATCTTTCTTGGAGCATATGCGATGTATAAGGACTCTTTCTTTGTGGTATTTGGTGTCAATTCTTGAAGCTCTTCTATCTTGGTTTCTATTTGGTGCATAAAGATTGATTGTAAATGCTCAAGTATTCCACAAGCTAACAAGATCAATCCATTGAAGGGTAAAGTTTACCGCTTGGAAGGAAGACATTTTGGGGCAACTACTCTCCTTCTTCCTTTGTTAGTGTGGTAATTATTTGATTCCTTGCTCTATCTATCCATCTGGGAACCCTAGAAAGGGTATTGAGTATGTTTATCAAGCTATAGTTGATCTTCTTGGTGAAGGTACTCCCTTGAGGATCCCTTCTTGTAGGGCCTTGGTCTTCTATTTATCTTGATTAGATAGGAGACTTTTGTCCTTTGGCTCTAGCCTCCTAATCCTAATCCTTAGATAAAGTGGACCAATTTTGAAGAGGGGTTTTCTTCTTGACCCCCTGAGCCCCTTAGATTCACCTTGACTCCATTGCCCTTATTGGATTCAGCACTAATCTCTACTTTTATCCTAAAATACCAAAAACATTGTTTTACTAAAGCTACTCTCACTTCACCTTGTGCCTCATTGCTCAACTTTAGTAATCATACTAGGGATACCCCTCTTGAGCCAGAGGAGAACTGGCCTTAAGTGAAGAGGATAGGTTGCTTAGGTGACAGTGGTGACCGTGCCCTAGTAGTTCCTTCTTGGGTTGTGCCTTGGGGATTGGGGCTTTTATCATCAAGTACAATTTGGGAGGTAACAAGGTGAATGAGAAAAATGGTTACTACAACACCATGTAAGATGGGTACAACAAATTCACTTTCCAACGGGTTGGAACTTAGACCAAAATGCCAGCTACAACAAATGTGATGAACGTAGGTACCTTAAATCTAAAATGGCAATTGAGATGACGAAATCATGCTTCTCTTAATTGAACTAGCTCTTCGCCTCTCACAACTCGATGTCTAGCTAGGTCAAATAACGAACCTACTCTCATACCATGTTACACAATCAAGATTAATTAATGATGAAACTCTAGATAAGGTTGAGCCACGTCATTGAGCACAAACGGGTTATTACACACAATAACACATCATTATATATTGAAAATACCTTAGACAATTATAACAAGATTCACCTCTCTTATATAGAGTTTGAGAGGTGACATATGTCCAAAACCCTAAACATTAATAATAACCTAAAAACCCATTTTAGCATAAGCCACTAAGGTGACTTTATTACATATGTAAAGCTTACATTCTAACAAAAACACGATTGTGTCAGCTTGTCAATCTTCACGTCAACGATTGTGTCGGCTCATCAATCTTCACAGGTCCACTCTTCCCTAGTTGGCTCTTCCTCCATGACAAGTTAGATTGTTGATTCCTTTGTGTGTGTGGGGGTGTGTTGCACAAGTTTCCAAAACGAGGAATGAGGGAAGGGTGTGTACAACGATTAAATCACACCCCCAAATTTTTCAAGGGACAGCAATTTGGCGAAACCCACTAGGTACTTCCCTTCATTCCTAGGATGGTACCCAAGGTAAACTAGATTCTCCAGGGCTCAAGGCCAAGTCAATAGTGAATAATTGACTCATGAAGAGAGCAAGCATGTCACAAAATGGGATTTGAACACGAGAGAAGGGAGGATAACAACTTTCCTCTCAACCATTCGAGCTACACCCAATTGACATATATATAGTATTAAAAAAAAACATGAATGGTGGAATAGAACTAGTTGACTACATAAATAACAACTTCTACTATTTCTTGCATTGATTTGTTTTATTGCACATGCCTTTACAGAATTAAATCTCTGAATACTTATCCCAAGCACAACAACGTTTTCCATTTCCAATGCCATATAATTTCTTTGTTGAGTTCTCCCATATCTTCCCTCTTTTCAGTGGTTGGTGATTCACTCTAATCTGAGATCTATTAGTCCATTATTGTTGTCATTTTCATGCGTTCTTATAATTGCAACCTTGAATGTTGCAAGAAGTCTTTCATCATAAGCATCAATCTTACCAGGGTCATCTATGGTGTCATGACCAGATGTTGTTCTCAATTCTTTCCTTATCTTTTGGACTAAATGAGAAGTCTTATTTTCACCCATCCGTCTTGGCATGATATTTATTCTCACACAATTTATATGATCATTTTTACTCGGTTTTTCTATAGGAACAATGTTGTAGTGACAAGAAATTTGAATCCCTTTACAAGATTCATAACTTGAGGTGAGATAACATCATTTTTCGTATGATTTTGCAACTTCTCATATCTCAATATTTTTCTAAGTACAAAATTTTCTTTGTAAACAATTGCTATGTTAGCATCATATAAGCCTTTCGTAAATGGGATGCAAATTTTCTCATTCTATCCACCTAGCCTTGCTCTATAAATAAGGATTTCATTATGCTTTGAAGTGTTTTCAAGCCTTTCACCACACTGCACAGAATTTGTTGTATCAAGTACATCTTTGAATAAGAACACCATTAGAACTAAAATAAGACAACCTAGATATGCCAATATGTGCCAAACCATTATTCATATTGAGAAGTAATCATTAACATTTTCTTGTTTTTCAACATAACGATAAAGGACTTACCATGGGGACAGCTACGAGTTCCCTAAAAAATCTTGTAATGTCCCCAAGTTTGGCAGAGGATAGAGTGGGTACCCCTGGAAATTTCTTGAGTTTGCAATGGAGTTTTTGCTTGTTTCAAATAGTTTCCAAGGAGTACCAAAGTCCTTGAAACGTCGAATCATTGGGAAAATTGATTTCAAATGCAAGAATGGGTCCCCGTGCAACATAGATTTTTTGTATTAAGTCAAGTCAACTCCAACAGCGTTGACCTCAACCCCACCAACTTTGACTCGGACACTTCGACAACTCTATGGCAAGGATACTTCAACAACTCTATGGCCCATTTTTTCTGCAATTTCCCTATGGCGACTCCAATTCCTAACGGACGCACACCCCAATGACTACAGTTCCTCGTGACATGCACTATCAATGATGGACTTTTCACGCATCGTTGCAAGGTTTCCTAATCTCTATGCCTCTAACAACCACTGACTCAATCCTAATGGCGGTTTGATTCATGTGTGCCCACTGGAAGCTCCAGCCAACCCTCATGAACTCGTAACTCCCCACATGGACAATCTTCACACCCTTTCTCAATTCACAAAGATGACAATATCCCCATGATCTAACATGGCTCATCGAACAATCTTTGACCCTATTGTAAGTCTTGTCCCTTAAACAAAAAATTCTCTCTCTTCCACAACTGCAATACATCACAGCTCTACTTCCTCACAACATCACCCTTTTACAACACATGTCGAAGTCTCCCTATATGCAACTCCTAGTATCATAAGATTCTCTCGTTTGTGAGACACTTGAAACAATGTGTAATAGAGGAGATTCTACTCAAACTATGAATTACCCCTTGCAATCTCGATCAACTAAACAGTCTCTCTTGTGCAACCTTACCCTCAAATCGACTTGGATTTCAAGAAAAAAATTCTCAACAACAATTATCTTGAATTCTTATGTACAATATTAGCTTGATGTGTGTTTGCAATCCATCGATGCCTTCTCTAATCACGAGTCTCTCAAAGCATTCACCTACTTCCTCAAGCTCTCCTCCCAGTGTCTCTAATACCATGTCAATTTTTACACACACAAACATAGACAAGAATACACATAAGAATGAGAGAGAATGGTTTGATGCATTATTGAGTGATGTAATGTCTCTATACATTGTAGGATAGAGAGTAGTTACATGACTCCCGAATACCTAATCTTTTAATGACTATATTAATTAACTTGCAATTACATCACTTTATTATAAGACACTAACTAAGACTTTATACATCTAAGTCCTAATTATGACCGCCATATCTAACAAATAATCCTTTTATTAAATTGGAGGTACCTAATCCAAATGAGACACTAAATCTTAAATTTATTGAACGATTATTGACTCACCTTCAAGAGGAAATTGATCTTCTTAATATTGTTTTTAGTGAATCCAGCATTTCATTTTGCCTTCAAGATTGATAAAAAAAAGTTGCAATAGTCTCCAAAGAAATTTTTTGCTTTCCTTCTAAACTATTTTCTTCCACTTTTCCTTCCCCAATTTAAATGAATGCCAATAAGAATAGAAAAAAGAAAAACACTACAAAGCCAAGCCTCCAAATAAGGACCATGTAAGTACTATTGATATCACAAGTCTTGGGCCCATTCAAATGAGAGTATCAAACAAAAGGACAATAAGGCAAAGACATAGATCATAAAGTAACAACTCGGGAACAAAGAATGAGGTAATTGTAGTCTTCAACTCTAGCACTTCTAATTTCCAATTGGTGCTCATAATTGTACATTGTTCTACCTCCAATAAAAAGGCTCTTCTCACACAATTGCTAGATTAAAGATCAACGAGCTCAGTTAATCAGTGTTAATGGCAATCCAAAAAATGTATTTCTCAATTGGTAATCAACTCTCTCAAACTTCCTACACAAGAACATTAATGTATTTATCATCATTGAATAGGTTAGCAATATTGTTGGTCAACCAAGCTTTTTAGATCATACAAACTTCATTGTTGGGCCTTTAATTGACAATGTTGAAAGTAATGTTATCCTTATGGATTGTCATAAATTTGCTCCTTGGCACACCATGTCAATATGAACATAAGCCTATAGATGACAACGACCACAAAACTTACAACTTGTACAAGGAAAAAATAAGGAGTGGAAATATACATCTTCACTAGTCAATTCACGAGTTTCCAATAAAAAGGCAGTCCAACAAAACAATCTCTCTTTACATTGTCAAGAAGACTAAACCACATAGTGATGAACTTGACACTACACTTGCCTTTCACCGCCTCCATAACACTTTTCTACACCAATGCCTACACTTCTTGGCAACTAAAAACATCTTGCCATAAGGAGGACCCCTAGTCCAAGCACTTCATATTTTCTAACTCCATTCCTAGCAAACGCATTTACTCCATACCAAGACTAAAACTAGCAAGTAGAATATCACATACTTTGTTGGAAAGGGAGTTTGCCTTTTGAGTAATTTCCCCATTCCAACAAAAAAAGAGGGAATCTTCTCAAACTAGAGAGAAAATAGTGAGAACCAAAAATGCATTTTGTCTATTGATAGCAACTTATTAGCGATAAAAAATTTAATTGCTCTTATGTGAGAAAAGTTATTTTTGAAGAGTTAATTTTAGTATGTAACTATACAAAATGTTTCTATCTTCAATCTCCAATTTTGTAATAATATAGTGTTCAAAACAATGTTATCGGAACCAAATCGTAGCCAACTAGTTCACCGTCCATGGGTTTCGAACCCATTTCTAAACCATACCAATTGGTTGATTCCATCCCAACACAACTAGTTAGATTACTAAATCAGCCAGTTCAAGATTGAACTAGCCAAATTAACCAATTCTGAGCTAGACTAGCCCTCATCAACCAATTCTTCAACCTAATTTTTCGATCATCTCAATTTGATCCCTATGTGACCCTAAGCCAATTCTAGTTCTTGCTCTGATTCTGATAACATTGATTATAAATATGTACTAGCAAGATATGCAAATACAATGCATTCAAGAGAGTTACTCTCAAATCCTGTGTTTTTGTTGTGGGCAAAGTATGTAGCAAAACTCTTTGGTCCCCTCAGTAGGTAACACAAACTCATTCATAAAAGACTCCAGTGAATTTGTGAAACTCATCAAAGAAGAGAGGGTAGAACATGAGGACATGCTTATAAGCTTTGATGTTGTTTCACTCTTCACAAAAATCCCTTTAAATGAGGTTGTGCAAGGTAATCAATGAGGTTACAGACCCAGAGACAACAAGACTTGCAGATGTTTGTCTCTGATCAACCTTCTTTGGTTTCCAAGGTCAATTCTACGAACAAATCAATGGTGTAGCAATGGGGTCCCCTCTCTCACCCGTAGTTGCCAACCTTTTCGTGGAACAATTCGAAAAAAGAGCTCTTGACTCTTACCCCCTAAAGCCAACAAGATGGAAGAGGTATGTAGACAACACCAATGTAAAGTGGCCCCGTGGAAATGATGAGTTGAACAAGTTCTTTAGGCACCTTAATAGTCTCTCTGAAAACATTAAGTTCACCATGGAGGTAGAAGAGAACAAAAGCATCCATTTCCTTGATGTGTTGATTACCAAGAAGTAAGTGTTAATGTTTATGCTATTATTATAGTTCTTTGCATTTCATAAAGATAAGAGCATAATAAGCACAAGATCACTGAGAAATACACATCCACAATAGACACAGCATTTATCCTGGGAAACCCTCTAGGGGAAGAAAACCCA
>ML786825.1:201504-230479 GCA_009831015.1 Picea engelmannii | reverse complement strand
CCCCCCGAACTCAAGGTTGCAAGGGAGGCCATTTAGAATCAAAAAATTTGTGATTCACCGAGCTGTAAAAGGTGTCTCTCATATACTGAAGGGCCTAATTTCGTCCTCAGAGCTCCTATGAAGGCCCACAAAATCTAGCTCTAACTCTTGGAGGTAAAGTGCATCTTCGACTCAATCATGTATAAACACATGTAGGTTTCTAGTACATGCAATGAAGTCTCCCATAAGAATGACCTCCTCAATAATGGGAGATGTCAGCATAGAGGTCAAGGAATGGGGCCCCCTCAAACTCCCTATGAAGTGCACAGTGTGATGAGGCTGGGGGAAATAGCATACAACAATGTAACTATCTCGAAGTAGGGGGCCACTTCGATGAATCTGTACCCACAAAAACCTAGCGTGCTCATCTAATGCCACCATAGTAACCTGGCTCTAGAAGCAATCCTATATGAAACAAGAAACCCCACTAGATCATCTGACACTATCAAACTGTGTCATTGTCAATAAGACCATTCCCAATGATACCCATATGAGGCAATGTCTGCATGGGGCTTGTATGTGTCTCTGTGAGAAAAATGAGGTCGTGTGACCCAGCGACTCACAAAGTGTACCCAGGGAAGACCAAAACGCACCATTACAATTACAAGAACCAATGGGGATGGCAAACATGGCCCTTTGAGTTTGTCCCCCACGAAGACGAACTCGTCATTTGGACCAAGGGTGGGAGTATCCCAAAGGTAGGAATGTCGAATGACGACTCTAAGATCTCGAATAGCAGCCCACTTCCCTTCTTTCCTCATTGTTGTGATCCGATCCCTAGACTACTTGAGCTCCATCTGTTGAGCTCTGATAAGGTCAATGTCAAGGAAGATATTGTGCGGGAGGGAATCTTAGCCTGAAGGGCTTTAAGTTAGTCCTCTGGTGTATGGAAACAAAGGAAGAGCATGAAGTCGGGGCCCATCCAAGCATGTTCAATGCCGAGGTCCTTCAAGTCTAATGTGTTGTGAAGGAAGGAGGTGCCTATGTGTAGGGGGTCTAACAGGGCTGCGGGAGGGGGGAGCCCATGCACTCTAAGGTTAAGTTCCTGAGCCCTACAGAGGTGTTCCTCATTTAATTTGGCTTGTATCACCCCTTTCACCTCAACGAGCAAGGGAGGTTCTTCCCTTTTTTGGACCACGTGCACCTAAGAATTAAAGGTTTGTTGTTGCATTTTTGTTTCCTGTTTAAACAAGGCCTGGTGTGGTCTCATTTCTTATTGCAAATTTTTTATGTTCAAGAATTCGGATTGGAGCATAGCAGAATGCCCAAGCGGGTTTTGCAAGTGTTTTCTTGGTTTTTCATTTCAGAAACCAATTGTTTCAGATATGTTACCTCTTAGTGGAGCTTGTTGTTTTCAATTTCAAGAAATTCCATCTTTCGCAACACATTTTTTATTTGGGATGTCAAATATGAGAAGTTTAACTCCATGGCTATATCAATGGGGTTGTAAATTAGTCCCTAATTGTTGTTGAAGAGAATCGAGACAAGGGTGTTGTAGAGGGGGCGGGTTCCGCCATGGTACTCAAATCCAACATGGATGCAAATTTTGTAGCTGTCTGTCACAGACTCCATAGGAATTTACCCTTGTAACTAATAAACAAACTTTGTCTGGTACTAAGCAAAACTGCATCTCTTTTCCTCTCCAAAACTAAATCCAAACCCAGCCACAAGGTGTGGGCTCAAGTTATAACCCTGCAGATCCTTCAATTACCAGTCAATTAACTCATACAGTACAGTTTTGTCAATTCTGAATTCCAGTGGCTTTGTCTTTTGTCTGTTCTTCAGGAAACTCTTCGAACTTCTCTCACTTGTCTTCACAACAACACTTCACTTTTGTTTTAATATCATCCCAATCCATAATCGCAGCTCAGTGCCACAACGAAAAACCTCTTACTATTGGCAGCTTAGCCCCACAACAAAATCTCTTACAATTAGTGGCTTAGTCCCATGACGGAAAACCTCTTACGATTGGTAGCTCCTTATCTCCTCACGAACAGATGGCAACTTCTGATCGACACCAATTCACCCAATCACCAACTCTTGACGGCAGTGGCTTCTTCACTTTACCTCTATCTTCAAATCAGCCAGAAAATCATCTTCGATTCAGATTGCCCTAAACTCACACGGTGCTATGTCTGACTCCTGTGAGCCGAGGGGAAGCGAAACGAACCTTCAGAATCTAAATTTGCTAAAGATTGCACTCTGATATATTGATATGCTCCCCTACAAAGATATATTTTCTATCTTCTAAGGTAGAGCACTAATTATTTCATAACTATGGTGTCCATATAACATTCAAACCTTTGCCAACCTGATCAGCAATTGATCTTCACTTCTTGGATTAAAGTTTAAACTTTGGGCCCAAGAGTATATAAACCAACTAAAAGAAACACCTGCAGTGTTAAATCCTGTTATCTACATAATGTACATTTCTTTTTAGACCAAGGACACACACAGAAAATTTACGCCACATAGAGTCAGTAGACAGTCTCCCAAGACCCTAAAGCCTTAATTCAGTGCATTATGACTGCGAGTAAGTCCAGATCATAAAATAAAATCAACAGAAAAATGGTAAGTATCTCCTACATTATAGGTGTGCACAATTAAGCTGACTGTTGAGACTTGACAGACATTCAAGTACTGTACACGCAGAGAGATAAATGTGGTCTCTGGCTGTGGCTTCAATGTTCAGTGTTATGTTATGTAACAGAAAAATATGACAAACAGTAAGTATGATTAACATATCATTGACAAGTTATTAATAAAACTGAGAATCAGATTTATAAAATATTGTTACCTGCTGTAAAAGAAGTCCGAGGGTTGAAATCTGAAAAATCATCACTGGCCTTGTTTGCAGAATTTGTAGCATTCTCCACAATGGCTGGAGCATCTTGACCTTGAGTTTTATTAGCTAACCGTGTAGTTGCATTTGCAACAGTGGCTGCCAGACTCCCTCCATCCCTATCCACGGGCAAAGATATAAGTGAGGTTCATGGAATAATTATAAATACTTGGACTATTCTATCATCAACATATTTGAACAAAGCTAAAATAATTAAATATTGTGAATACCTTTCATCAGTGTGCCGAGGAACAGAATCATTAACAGACTCTTCATAGCTTGGAGGAGCTCCCCATTTTCCTCCAGACAGTTTTCGTTCATACCTTGTCACGGGCCAATTTAATTAATTTTACTTTGGTACCCCTTTTGCTAGTTCTGCTTTACTGTTACTTATTTAGATTTAGATTTAGAGTTAACTTCTCTTTTATTGTTCACTTTGCTGGGATATGCAATATGCACTCCCTTTATAGCTATTAGTGCATGTTGTACTCTTGAATCCCATTGACCTATTTTGGTCATTTGTGGACATTAAATAAAATTCCAATTTCATGCAACCATAGATGTTTGCAGTTTGGCTTTTAATACTAGTTCAAAATCGTCAAAATGCCATATTGCAGCAAAATACCTGTCATCTGGTGCATATTCATCAGCTCTGCCACCATTGCTGACACAGGGAAAGTGTATTAGTGCAAAAGCAAAGGTAGACCAGTCAAAAGCACTAATAAGTAGCTACAGTAAGCATTTCCCAAACAAACATGACCCCATTGAATGGACTGCAAGAAACACCCATAACCTTCCTTGATATCTACTCCAATTTGCTACAGAAACTTTCTTCAAGCAAACAATAGCAACGAAATCAATTATGATGCACATTGAAGAATACCGGTCATAATCTTCATAGGCACGATCTTTTTCTTTGTCATAGTTTCTATCACTTCTTCTTGCATTGTACCGCTCATCTTCGTGATCCCTATCTCCACCATCTCGATTGTAACGATCACCACTATCTCGTCCATAACGGTCTCCATCCTTGCTGGAGGAATCACTATTCCTGCCATATCGATCATCCTCCCTGTACTTTTCCAATTCCCTGTCTCTCCCATATCCATTCCGATCATCATCTCTCCCTCCATAACGACTTCCATATCGATCTTCATCGTATTGATCAGCACCATATCCACCACCAGTACTTGAGTATGTACTTGGCTTGTAAATTCCTCCAGTTGATGACCCTCCTCGGTATCTACAAAAGCAAATTTGTACAGAAGAAATTATTCTCTCGAGTTACCTGATAAAATATAATAAACAGCTAAGACTCTACTAAGCTCTCCTATTTCTCCAGTCAGATGCGTACTTGTCTCTATTAGCTGCAGCTTTCTGTCTCACTTCTCGTATTCTCTCTTTGTCATTGATAAGAGTAACAATAGCCTGGGCCTTCCTTCTAACATTTTGTCCTTGGTCTTTCCCACTCGAATCAACATATTGAAAATCCGAGAGAGTCTTCAACCGGAAAAGTGCAGGGACCCAATCCCAACAAAGAACAATGTTCATAATTAATTTGCATCCTCCGTGTTGCAAACACTTGACAACAGCATATAATATAAGACCAATACTTTGTAAACTTGCCTTACTGTCAGTGAATTTCTGATTGATATACCAAGAAATTTACACTATTCAGACAACGGAAAATAGATAATACCTGAATTTGGTAAGCGTGTTCCCTAAGTTCATCTATAACACGTTCTGACCCATGTCCTACCAAATACTCAAGAATTGTCAATGCCTGATAACAGCACAGAATGCTTGCATGTCAGGTATAACCATATAGCTTGGCAACTATAGATAAAGTGTTGAAGGATGGTATACAGTTTCCAAAAATGTAACTCCGTTCACCTTGTAAACATGACGCCAGTTTCTGCCAGTATCATTCGCCCTTTTCCAAAGCACACCCATGATCATCTGATATTCATGACTACATGATGCCAAATTATTTCTGATCAAACTTTTGCAACAGCGAGACTTGTAAATCCATCATAAGAAGATAATGGGACAGTTAAAAGCATCTTACAAATTTCTAGTGGCATCTGCAATATCCGCCATCTTTGATCCATGAGGGCCCCAAGCCTCATTACTTGTTGCATCAAGGACCTGTATAATGCAAAGAAAAAAGGAATCGAACAATCTTTAGGTGCATACATATTTTCATCAAATTATCTGTACAATAAGCATTCATTGCAAAAAAACACAAGACTCGAGAAGGCAACTATTTCACCCATCTTTAGGTGCATACATATTTTCATCAAATTATCTGTACAATAAGCATTCATTGCAAAAAAACACAAGACTCAAGAAGGCAACTATTTCCCCCATCTTTAATTAACTCACGTTGCGGTTCCAACAGACAGGGTACACCTAACCTTCACATTTGGGTCTAGTGGTATTGAGACCAAAGAGATGACTATATGGTGATTCAACCAGGGAACACTGATTGAGGAAGAACCAACCACACTCAATAATCAATCCAGATACAGTGACTCAACAAATCTACCATTCACATTTGGGCTCATGTTATTTTGAGTGTGAGGTAACTTCCACAAACAGAACAAAATGGAACTGAGGGAAAAAATCAGATGTACTTTGACATCCGATGTACAAATTGCATTCTTGGAAAAGACAAATTTAAACATTCAACAAGCCAAAAGAAGCTCACCTTCTGCTCAATTCCAGGCACCTTTAGAACTTTTTTATTCACCTCTCTCTTGCTGTGAAACATTCAAATAGTTCCACATAAATGAAGAAGTATTCGGAACAAAATCATCTTAAATTTCCAAAAATTCCAAAACTAAATGGCAAAAACCACTCTCCAGTCTTCAATACAAAAATGACATGCTAAACTTCAGAAAAATAAAGAGATGCAAACAAATCTCAGATCATCCCAGATATGCTTAGAGAACAGTTTCGAGCAGAACCTTCAGACAAGACCATGATAAAATGGGCAATAGTACTGACAGAATCCACATTAAGAAGAGCTAAATACATTAAAAAATCAGATAAATATTTAAAACAAATTCACTTACAGGTCTCTAACAGTCTGATCAAAAACTTTCTTCATCTTGCCTCTGCCGGTGCAAACAACCTGTCAGTAAAGGCCTGCTTCCACAATCTTCAATTGGCGGATAATCAAAAGGCTTAAGGTACAGAGATGGATCATTCAAAACTAATCATGATCTTGATTTACACTGCACAATAGCCAGCAAATCAGTTTCTGTCAAAATATGCTCACATTAGAAGTAAAGAAATTTTGTCCCAGCCTGAAGAAACCAGTAAAATTGTCAATAATGAGAAACAACAAACACCATAAACTCCCAATCGTATTGAGTACAACTTGAACAGATCTCAATTCGGGGAAGCATTTTTCGAATGACAAAAACTTGAAATCTGAGTTAAGGGGCTTAAATTTAACAGAAAGTTAAAAACTATAAAATGAGACTTTGAATGCGGAAAGCAGCATTCAAAGCAGGAATCCGAATGCAAAGGCAAACTTCACATTTACAGCAAATAATAAAATGCACGGGAATGAATCAAGGACAGCCTATACGATGAGCATAGCTAAAAAACTGAAAAAAAAGAGAAAAAAAACCGCAGTCAAAGGCAAGCTTCAGATCAAAGGAACATAAAGTGATGAAGAACGAATCGTGGAGAACTCCAGCCATGCAAATGTCGAAGAAGCTCAAACTTAAAGCAGGGCCTAGAAGATGACCGTAAATTTTAAAATGAACACCGACGCCTTCATTAAGGAATTAAAAAAGCCCAAGTTCACGATTTCTCCGATCAAATCTCTAAATCTAAAGGAGTGACAGGACCTTTAAATGAAACTGCATAGTGGAGGAGAACCGGGGGCATCTTGATTAATAATAGCCCAATATAACCCGCTCAAAATCTCGGAATTTTAACTAAAAAATCTAGATGCATACAAAAAATGAAGTTTGAGAGGAGATTAGACAATACTCGAGCACGACAGTGAACTCCATCAATACAAATATCCGTAGAAAAGCTCCAAATCTAAAGCAGGGCCTCGAACATGATCATAGATTTTCGATGAAACGCAAACGCGTTGAAGAAAGAGTCAATAATGCCTATCTTTGAAGATCTCTCCGTTCAAATCTATAAATCTAAAGAAATGACGGACCTTTAATTAAACCTGCATGCTGGACGAGAACCGGTCGCATCTTGATTGATAATAATATCATAGCCTGCTCAAAATCTCGAAATTTAAACTAGAAATCCAAATGCATACAAAAAATCAAATTTTCGACGGGATTCAATAAAGCTCGAGCACGACAGAGAGGGATTTTTTTATTAAAGCAGTATTCAGTCCACAAAATCGAACTTTTGAAGTAAACCTCAAACTACTCTGAAATTCTAAAAATTCAAATGAAAACGCAAAAAGTCTGAGTAGGATGCGAAAATGCTGTCAGATTAATAAAAATATAGATACGGGCTTACATGATGTAGATCAGGGCAAGCTTCTTGGCCTGATCCCGTGAAAGTCTCCCTCGAATCCCATAATATGCACCAAATTCTAATTGGAAAAAAAGGCCTAATTGTTTCGGAGCCTGGCTGTGAGGTAGGAAGTAGGAAAATGGCAGCGATCTGGCAGCGTTTCCCCCTTATTGCATATCGTGCGATGGCTTCCGGAGCTGCTCCTGACCCATATGTAGGGTTTGACGAAGAATTTTTGATGAAGCTGGCAACAAATAACGAGGGTTTGAACTTTCCTGTAGATGTTCCAAGTAAAAAAAAAAGTTGAACAGGAAAGTTTGTGCAGCTGGCAATTAACAGCGATATAATATTATGAAGAACAAAGTTTAAATGGAAAATGTTTGCCGTTCCCGGTTGCCGTCCGGGTCAAATCCTTGTCGGTCTCCGGCAAATGGAGGCGGCGACGGACTCGCCGGGGTTTTCGAATCTCTAGAATAGAAAGATCTTGGGCGCGAGTACGCGGCGGAGTGTCTCCAAATATAGATCGTAAGGACTTCCAACTTTAGCGATGGTTAGTTGATTTAGTGAATTGCATAAATTAAAAGTATATATATTTTTTAAATAATATAATTTGAATTGATTTTTGTTTATGAATAGTGCATGTTTTATAAGTTTTTTTAATTTATTTTTATTATCTCTATAATATATATATATATATTTTTTTTGTCATTATTTTTATTTAATTTTTAAAATTCTTTTGCCATTTTATTTTAAAAAGTTGATAAAGTGTTTTACATAACTGGATTAAAGCTTAGATTCATGTTTTTCAATTTTGAAAGTCAATTTTAGCTAACTCAACCTATTAAGGTATAAGTTTCATTTACTAGGGGATTGAGTTCAATATCTTTAAGATGTGTTTAGTCCTAAAAAAATATCAAAAAATCCAAATACTCTACTCGACCAAAGTAAACCCCAATATTTATAATAAACCAAAAAAAAATAATAATAAAATATTAAACATTTATTTTAATTTTGTTTTTGTTTTTGAAATTATAATTTATAAATTAAAAATAAATAAAACTCAAAGTAAATTTTGTAATTTATATTAAATTTAAAAAGTCAAACAAATACATTAAAAATAAAATTTTAAATTTCTAAAAATTAATATAATAATATAAATTTATAAAACAATATTATAATTAATTATATCTTTTATAATTTTATTCAATATATACAAATCATTACTTACTTGGGATTATTTAAAAATTTATTTGATGATGTGTTTTTTTTAATATCTATGATCATTTAAAAGAAATAATTTGAAAATCATTAAAATAATGTATTTCAATCGCATTTAAAAATGAATAATGAGTGAAGTAACATATTCCCATCATTCCAATCTCACTCAAAAATAATGTATTTCAATCACATTTAAAAATTAAATATTTAAGAAAAAATTAACACTAAGTGAAGTAACATATTCCAACCATTCCAATCTCACTCAAAAATTATATATTTTTAAAAAAATTGCATATTAGTATCATTTTATATATTATTATTCTAAATAGAAGGGGATGCCACTAGCTTGCGACTTAACCAAGGAAGGTTCTAGTTGACATTGTTGAAATGTGAAGAATTGCAAAGTTTGGTGGGGTTGGGAGGTGAGGTAGGTTCCCCTTGGTTGTTAATATATATAGTCTATGGTTGGCATTAGTCCAAGTCACGTTATTTGGACACAGCAACTATCGCTAGCAAAGGTTTAATTAAGATGAGGAGGTGGTATTTTGTGTCATTCCACAACGAAAGAAAAAATTAAACTTTTGTATAAATTATTGTGAAAATGATGTACAACCATGAGCCAACCTGTGGCCAACTTTCTCTCTCGTGAGGAGGAAGGTGATTTGAAAAAGGAAGATTTAGAAAAAGAGAGGGGGAGTGTTTAAGAAGTTATAAAAATGAATAAAGAAAAATATATATAAAGGTTTGATTTGGTTTAATTTTAAAAATTAGTTTGATTGGTAAATGTTTTTTTAATATTTATGAAAATTTTGAGATTAAATTTTATTGAGTTATAATGTAGATAAATTTTCTGGATAGAATTGGATAGAATTTGTGTTTAAGTTTATGAAATTATATGTAAGTTTATTGATTTATTTGAGATTACTTATTAATATTTAGTTTGTAATTAATAGTGTTTTTTATTCTAAAAAAATGGGGAATTTGATGAAGACTATCATACTTAAAATATTTAATAGGAGTATTTTTATTTAAATTTAGAAAGAAAAAGAAAAAAAGATAAAATATTTTTTCTTAATATCTAAGGTGAAGAAAAGTTAGTTAAGTTTAACTAGAATAGTTGAGAGATTTTCTCCATCCACATTTAATTCCATAAGTGACATGTTTTTTCTCTTTACTAGTATATTATTATAATGCCTTTACATTTAATTTCATAAGTGACATGTTTTTTCTCTTTACTAGTATATTATTATAATGCCTTTAAACCTTATTGTAAAAAAATCAATATATATATATATATATAATTTCATACTTTTAAATATTTATTTTTATTTACTTTATTTATATTAAATATCTTATTTATTTATTATGTAAACATTAACATTAAATTATATTATAATTTTTAATTATATTTCCTTATATTTCCATGTGATTATTGTATATGCTTTTATTTTAATAAGAGTAAAGTATCTATTAGTATGAGTCGATCCCTGGTGGAGAATAAATTTATTCGTCATTCCATGACCATAATTATACAATCTTACTTAAGAAGACCATTAATCATGTTTATGCCAATGCAATAATGTCCCACCATCAAACAACTTTAATCATAGATTCGTAACCTAATATATTTTGGTAGATTAAGGCTTTGTTGGATGGAATTTTACTTTATTTAAGATCTAAGATATTTAGTAGAATAAAATATATTTGATAAATTTAGGCTGGGTTGGAACTCTCTTTTTTTGAAGATGTAATATCATTTTATGGCATTTTACTATTATTTGTGATCATTATATATAATTTGTTGGTGCTTTAGCACATGAACAACGAGGAGAGATACCTCGATTGGTTTATGTCATCGATTTCCACTTTATAGTGGCGCGGAACAATTCTTTCAAGGAGAATGGGCACGCGAGAGCATGGTACGGGTTAAACCTCTTAGGGTTATCCATTGGATAGATTTATGGTTTAAATATTAATTTAAAATAAATAAATAATAATGATAGTTGATTATGGTTAATTTTTATAAGGTAATTATTAATAAATTATTTTTCAATTTTATTATTTTTAATGAATTTGATGATGATGATTAAAGTTCACTAAGATTGAATTGGTTTATGGAACTTTAAGAGAGCCAAGGATTTCTTGTAATTCTTTAGAATTTTGTTATGTAAGGTAGACATTCTAAGAGAAAGTGTTTTTCATCTTCAACCCTCTTAGTGTCACAAAGGTGACACACTCTTTCATCCTAGAACCTTTTAAGAATTGACCAACCTCCAATTTCACTATAAAACTCATGAAAATTTGTTAGTATAAAAATATTAAACAATTTTATTATTCTATATTTATTTCATTAATAATATTAAATAATTTTATTATTCTATGTGTATTATGTTTATTATTTGTTTTTTTAAGGTTATGGTTTAAAGATGAACTTGCAATATTTATTCTAATAATGATTTAGATTCAAATTCCAAAAGACATGTTCCCTCCCTACTTGAAGTGATTTTTTTTAGATTTTTTAAATTCAATTTTAAGGTATTTAAAAACATAATTTTAAATTATATAAAAAAAATAGATTTTTTTAATTTGATTTTAAGATATTTAAAAATATAATTTTAAATTATATACATTATAAATTATCTTTAATATGATTAATTAAGTTAAATGATAATATTAAATTAATTTTGTATCATTTTTAAGTATAAAATAAATAAATAAAAGTTGAGAATAGTGTAATGAGTTATTGGTGTTGGTGTTGTTCTTGTTGATGTCATTATAGGATAAAAGTCCTTGCATAAACAAAGTTGTTAAGGCAAGGCAATCTCAAACCATCCATAGTATAGTAGAGACCCTAGCATCAACAATGTTGCTAGTGCAAGGTGGCCACAAGTTCCATATATATTTGATGAAGTGATTACTGTGTTAGCTCTTACTGCAATGGCTTTGTTGATTCTAACTTGCATTTACTGGAAACTAACCATCAATTTAAACAGAGCAATAGTGGGATCATTATAATAATGTAGCTTTTATCAAATGTGGAGAGAATAAATACTTAAGCGTGCATGGAAAATACATAGGAGAAAGTGGTGTACATATGATTAAAGATGAAAGGTTGGATTTCTTTGCCAAGCCTACCATGTGTAGGATTGGAGACATGGATAATATCATTTGGGTCAAGTGAAAAGTGAGTGATTGCTAAGCACACCATAAACAATTCAATATGATCAACTTTAATTGCCTGAGAATAAGGACCCTATGTTACCTTTAATTGCTTGAGATAAGAACCCAATGTTGCTAGTGCCTTAATTGTTTAAACAACCTCTTCCAAGGCAATAGTGTGAGTCATGCAATACATTGTTCTAAACCATGCAAAAGGGCTTGAAAAGATAGTTAATTTGGTGTAGTGATATTTGGAGACAACAACCATTGAGCAATAAAAATGTGTTGCTCCTTGAGAAAATATTGTAAGGGTTCAATTGTATCAATTTATGAGAAGGCCACTATTTAGGCCTATTGATCGTCCCACCATTGTCATTATTACTCTCATTGTTATTTCCATCATTGAATGAGGTAGCATGTCTTAATATATATTTGGATAAGAATTTAACTACTTTGTTCTTTTTGCATTCACTAGTTCTTGTAGTTTTAAAATATCAAGCTTTGTTATTGATTTTTAATCTTAAGTTTATCAAAGCTTTATGTATTGATATTGCATTGAGCTATAACACATTTTTATATTAGTGTAGCAAACATGATTTTATGAGATTATTTAATTGACATGTATACAATAATAGTGCCAAATTAGTTCGTACTCCATCTTTGATACATGTTTGAAAGAACATTTGTTCAGTGGGCTACTTTTCTTATTGTTACTTTCTTACTCACAACCACTTGTATTTGTATGTTAAGATGAACTGATAGGTCAATTTCTCTAAAATGCATATATAGTTAGAGAAAATGGTTGTGGCGATGAATTTGATTTTTCAAATGAGGTGGACAAAGGGGTGAAGGGATTGTATAGAGGATACCAATACCAAGAAAAGATAGAATTATTATCAATTTACAAATGCTAGAAAATGAAGATGAATCCATGTCATGTTCAAAATATCATAGGTGAAAGGATTGTAGAGGATACCAAGAAAAGGAAATAGAATTATTATCAATTTGCAAATGCTAGAAGAATGAGGATAAATCAATGCCTTGTTCAAAATATCAGTGAACATGTTTATATGTAACTAAATGTGTGAATTTGATAGGACTTTGGTTTAAATTTTAATGTTGATCAAAATACAAGTGTTTTCAAATAACTTATAGAAAAGGCCCACATGTTGGATAGGGTAGTTAATTGAGTGTAAAAAAAATGGACCACTCCTATGTTGAAATTAATGGGAAACCATTCTAGAAATGGTAGGAAACTAGACATAGCCAAATTTAATAGCCATATTATATAACTATCTAAACCATCCAAGTTTTAGAAATATAAGAAAGAATGAGGTGGAATTTCTAATGCATGGATCAGGGGAAGATGTATTTACATGCATCTAATTTTTATAGTGTTTCTCAAGATGAGGTGGAGTTTTTAATACATAGATCAAAGGCAAGAAGTACTTATTTACATGTATTTAATTTTATAGTGTTTCTTTAACACTTAAAATTTAAAGTAGTATCGATTATGTGTAAATTTAAAATCCTAACACTTAAAATTTAAAGTAGTATCGATTATGTGTAAATTTAAAATCTTAACGCTTAAAATTTAAAGTAGCATCGATTATTATGTGTAAATTTAAAATCCTAACACTTAAACTTAAAGTAGTATTGATTATGTGTAAATTTAAAATTATGAAATCACTAGCATCAATTATTATGTGTAAATTTAAAATCCTAACACTTAAACTTAAAGTAGTATCGATTATGTGTAAATTCAAAATTCTGAAATCTTAGTGATGAGATTATACCATTGTGTTTCAAAGGTTTTCCAAAATTATTAATTAACAACTTGAACAAATCTCTTATCTTGAGCCGATTGCACCATAATAAATCTCTTACCTTGAACTGATTACACCATAAACTTTAATGGCATATGAACAAATCTCTTACCCCTAAGCCAATAGCACCATGAATGTTAGTGGCATATGAAATAAGTATGTGTTAATAACATGAGTGTATGGAGGGAAAACATGAAAACACAAAACATATTGACTTATAGATAGAGAAAAATGATAATAGTTTTAAGAGTATTAACCGAGAGCTTATTTGCAATGATAAAAATACATCAACATCTAAATTGTGCCACAATCAACTACAACATTTTATGATGTCAACTTATTTTTCTGGCAAGTTAAAGTAGAAGCTATCAAATTATAATCAAAGTAGGGAGACTTTTCATCTTATAAAGGAAAGACCAATAGAACTTAATCAAGATGACAATAATAAAACTTCATACAAATAGAAAAACTAAGGCCAACAAAAGGATTATGAGTAGTAAGCATACTACAAGGAGGGTCTTTCTTCATGACAAGCAATCATTAACCTAACTAATATAAACTTATTCTTATTTGCAAAGAGATATGCCTATGAGATGAAATGGACAAATTTTTACACTTGGAAATACTTATGGTTCTTTTGTTGGCCTAGTGAAGTAGGTATAACTCCTCTTAAATGATTATTGGAGAGGTGAGAGGTGAGAGGTTCAGTGTTTGAAGTTTTCCAAGTTTCCCTAATGCTTTAGGAAGAGGCCTTGGTATATGGTTATTTGCAAAATTATCTTTAAAATATCTCAGGTTCAAATTGAAACTCAAAATTTAGTTGTGTAAATGTATAATTTAAAAAGACCAAGTACAAGAAAAATGCAAGGAAACTCATAAGTTTAAAATGCCATCAATTTAGGAGTGTTTGTTATCTTACACAAGCTAAAGGTTGGTGAAGTCTATAATGCCTACAAATAATGTTCCTAACAGGTTCTAGCTAGGAGCTTCATGTGCTACACAATACACAATGAAATAAAATTAGTCTATGGTCGTATACCTAGAAGACATCATTAAAGCAAAATATTATCAATATGCTTTTTGTATAAGGCAATGGATGAAACAAGTCGACATATTAATTTCAATCGGTGCAACAAGAAAACCAAATAAAAGCGAACAACGCAAGTTTAAACGAGGAGATATCACATTGCAATGACCAAGTTATCAGTAGAACAACACGACCATGCTCCAATTACAAGGATCAACGTAATTGACAACATGATTATCCATTACATTATGTGGGTCATCCAATCTCGTTTCAATACTAATTAGAAACAACTATAATAAAGCCCACAACAAAACATTATGAGAAAATACACCCATCAAATCTCACAAGATAAGATTATTAAGAATCATTATGCATTACATCAAAAAACTTATGCAATGTGTTATACCTACCTTATGAGTTGACATCATTTGGAGAGAGCATTGCAAAGGTGGTATCAATACCCATAACTCCACTAGAATGAGGATTTTCTTTCAAATCCTCGATAGAGACTTGAAGCCAACTTTAAATTTAGGAGTGTTTGTTATCTTACACAAGCTAATGGTTGGTGAAGTTTCCAATGTCCATAGATAATGTCCCTAACAAGTTCTAGCTAGGAGTTTCATGTGCTAGAGTATACACATTGAAATAAAATTAGTATATGGCCATCTACCTAGAGGACACCATCAAAGAAAAATATTATCAATATGTTATTTGTAGAAGACAATGAATGAAAATTGTCAATTGAGTTTAGCTTAGGTGATTAGGATGGTTGTTATCCTCCCCGCCCAGGTTCAATTCCCACAAGTGACATGTTGAGATCATAATGAATATAATGTTGTAATGGATTCAAGCCCTATTGTTGATCGGACTTGTGCTATGAAGATTCTAGGGTTTACCTTGGGTACCATCCTCAAAATGGTGGGAAGTACTTGGGGGTTCCCTTGGGCTTTGAAACCTGGGGGAAAAAAAGGCATTGAATGAAACAAGTTGACATATTAATTTCAAACCAATGCGACAAGGAAACCAAATAAAACATAACAACCCAAGTTTATATGAGGAGATCTCACATTGCAGTGACAGAGTTGTCAATAGTATAGGTGGCCATGCTCCAATTATAAGGATCCACATAATTGACAACTTGATTCTCCATTACATTGTGAGGTTCATCCAGTCTTGTCTTAATACTAATCAGCAACAACTACAATAAATCCCACACCAAAACATTACGAGAAAACACGCCCATCAAATACCATAAGAGAAAATTGTTGAGAATCCTTATGCATATACATCTAAAAGCTTATGCAATTTGTTATACCTACCTTATGAGTTAACACTATTTGGAGAGAGCGCTACAAAGGTGGTATTTATATCCATAACTACACTAGAATGAGGATTTCCTTTCAAATCCTTAATAAAGTCTTCAATCTAACCACACATTAACAATTGAATTCCATGAATCCATGACTCAACTACATTGATAAGCAACCCTTTGATATTGAAATTATAGCTTGTATGAGACCTTGTAACCTCTCCAATGCCACCCACTCCAAACATTCTATGATATCCTTTAATTTGCACCAAATTTAGGGTTATTTTCAATACTTTGATAAAAGCTTCAAGCTAGGCCACTATACCACTCAAACCTCATGAATCATAACCCAAACAAGAAGATATATCCATATGTGATAATCTCACATCCACACCCTTCAATGCACTTGACAGATGGCATCTTCAAACATTAACAATATTTATTAAACAATTATCATAGACAGTGTATCATAATTGGTCTATCCAACATAAATGTGACCCTTCAACTCATGCCTACATTGCACAAAATCATAGTGCCATTGCAAACAACCCCATGTCAAATCAACCAACGTTGCCATGCTAACACAAACATAGCTTAGAGAAACAATAATTTTTTAGAGTAAAATAATAAAAACAAACTCAATTGAACCATGGTATAAAGTGTAAAGATATGTAAAATTGCTATAGTCTATCCATTACTAATAATGGAGCAATCTATTTGTGTAGCAAACGTCCCTCTCTAGTTGGTAATTTTATAGAATCTAACAATGAAAAATTGTGATTTTAATAACGAAATTCTACAATTTAGCAATTCTATCACTATAAATGGAATCCTGGACCCTATTCTCACTGAGCAACTCCATACTGCAATTCGAACAATCAAAACTCATAATTCATACATTTCATCAAAAACCCTCCCAATTTTGCAAAGAAAGTCCATCAGAAAATAAGGTATGTTGGCTACAAAAACAGTTGCTTCCAATAATAACAAGGGTAATAACTACAAAGCAATTAGTCCTTGCCTTAGTATTATGTCTATGTTTTGCTTAATTTATTTTTAAATAAAAAGCAAAAAAACTATAAATTATTTCCCCAGCTTAATTTAATACAAATGTGTATTAAACTAAGTGAAGAATCTAATGACAATGGACACAAAAAAGTTGCCAATGTTCCAAACATGGTTGTATCAAGTCCAAGTTGCAAACAATAAACATAATTCAAAATTTTTAAAGAAATAATTTTAAATGAAAAATTTAACACACCAAGTGAGCACATGGTCAACCCTTGCACAATCCAGATGGTAGTGCAAGATCACACACAAGTGGAGGAGGCGTAGGACAATGGTTTGAATGACAAGGATATTGGTTATCAATGTGGTGTTTAATACATGTTATGGTGGGTACTCTTCACTTCATTAACCCACACTTCAACTCCGATATGACTTCTCCTAATTGTAAACCCCATCATTCCAGAAGAAAGGCCATCCCAACTGGTTCGCAGAGCCAAGAAGGTAAAGGATTGGCTTGTCATTTTCACATCATTGGATATAATGGAGATCCCGGGCCATTAGGGGTTCAAAAATTGATAAAGAGGGACACTGGGTCTCCTCTTCGTACCTTATTTTCTCTAGTCATTTGCTAGACTTCTCACCTATTGTCGGCTCTTACCTCCTTGTCATTTCACCCTGGTCATCTGCACTCAACAATGTCGCATGGTCATGATTATCGTCGTGACTATTATCATGGTCGTAGGTCTTAGCATGATCCTTCCAACTCTTGCAACTCTAGCCCATAACCTACCATCACTAAGGTGCAACAAGAAGCTCATGCCTCAACCAATGAGTTTTGGTAACAAACCCCACCTCATATCAAGGAATAAATTGAGAATGTTGAGAATGCCATCCATATTGAAAGAGGAAATATCCATGACTAGAATATTGATGCTGAAGAGTACAACTAGATCCCTGATGCAGGGAGCTCTAGAGTGAGAGACACCAAGTATTAGAGAGCAGTTAATCTGTATTGGCACATTAAGACGTTCGTAGGAAAAATCATGCAGGACTAGTACGAGGAGAGTGAGGAAGTATTCTTGCAGCTAAAGGAAGTGCTACGACAACTTCAAGATATCGGTTCTAGACTTCCTCCTTAGGTACATCAAGATGCCACTCAGCCTTAAGGAGACACCCAACCTCTGACTAATGGGCAATCTTCAGGAGCAGGCGACACCCTCCAAACAAATTTTTTGTATGTTGAAGTTTTTTATGATCTTGTACCAGTTTCCTAGATTTTTAAACTTCGACTACAACATGGATATTAGAAATCTAGATTAGCCCAATGGTATCACTAGTTTAGTTAGAATTCAAAAACTTGCTCAAACTCTCTGGACAACTGATCTATATCATTATTGTTGGTTTGGTTTCCCCTGTGGCAGGATGACGACTCAATGGATTTTGTACAATGTCTCCTTACCGTGATAAATATAAATATAACTATTTGTTGAAAAAAAATCAATAATACTCAATACAAGCATGTAGGTTTAGAAACTTATAACCATTCTACTCTACTTTATAATCCCAGTATCAAAGTCGATCCAAAAACCAATAACCTTGATTATGTACACCCCACTCTACAATACTCTCAAATCAAAGCAAATCGGTCCACATGTAGAGATATTAAAAAACATTAACAATTGTCATTAAGATAAACACAAAGCCAACTCGTGATTGGGTTCTATAAACTTAATATATATTATTCACCAATTTCATTAGTCTTGCTTCAATTTTCATTTAAACACTCTACAACAAATTCTCAAATCAAAGCAAACATATATGATCCACATGTAAAGATATTCAAAGATACTAACAATTTCCATCAAGATAAACACAAAACCATCTCATAATTAGGTTCTATAGACTAAATATATATTACTCACCAATTTCACTAGTTTTGCTTCAATTTTCACTTAAACATTTTTTATTTGATATTTTTATATTTAATGTTCACACAAATTTCATTTTTAAAAGCTTTATTGATGACTTCATTTAAAATCTCTTACATATATTAATTATTATCCATGTCAATTGAAAATCTAGTTATAAACTTTTTGTTAAATTGTAATTTTGGATTAATAAAAACTTTTTTTTAATACCTTCAAATATTCTTAACACTACTATGTAATGTTAATTAATGATATTTGTAAAAAAATCAAATTCTTATTATTTTGAGTAGAAAAAAAAAATCAAATTTATATACCATTTAAACTACAACAAACACAATCCAATTACTTTTATATTCCATTTTGAAATGTATATAAACTATATCATAAATACCACCATATGATCATCTAACATTTAGAGGCATCCTCAGCCGGCACACAGAGCCAATTAAGCGAATAGGTGTTGTTAGCAAAGAACAAAGGTAGAGACACTTTATTTTAGTCAAAGAATAAATAAGTATAATTGTTTTTATATTCCATTCAATTTAATTTTGTAAAAATCACAATGTTATTTAATGGAAGAAATTTTGATAATAAAATTATAAGAGTGTAGGATTTTTTAAACCCATTCAAATAAAAGATTTAAAAGACAAATCAAACTAAAATCAAGATATAAAAAAAAAAATCAAACTAAAATTTTATCTTGTTTGAAACAAAAGTTAAATTAATTAGAAAAAAATAGTTTGTAAATTTATTAACTTGCTCCTTATTACATTGAAGGTGTTTTTAAGGGGAGGTTCTCCAGAGGGCTTTCGTCGTCTGTCTAAACCCTATAAGAAATTGTCACCTATTTATTAGGATTTCTCAATATTATCTTTCCACATGTCTTCTCATGTGTTGACTCGAAATTTATATTGTTCAATAAGCGACGATTTCTGTGTTTCTTCTTCTTAACCCAATCCTCGCTTTGCTTTAGCTCTCTCTCAAATAAACAGAAAAACAACTCTGGGGTTCACGATCATTTGTGCAGGTGAAATATCATCCTATTCACAGAGTTTTCAAGGTCCATGGATCCCAAATGGTGAAATATCATCATGTTCGATATCAAACCAACCATGCCAAGATCCATAGCATCTCAATGACTCACAGAGACATGCGACCAAGGATGTTGGTCTCATTGTTGGGCTAAATGTGTTGAGGATCATCAATGAGCCCACTGTTGCTGCTATTGCTTATGGGCTTGCAAAACATAGAGTGGAGAAGGAAGGAATGAACAATGGAGTGTCATTGATGGATGAGAGAAAATCCACGACCTTAAGCCTTAAGAGAGGGTTTGATCCAACGAAAGATCGCAGAGATGGGAGTAAAGTTGGAGCGTTATGGCCGTTGAGCTGCATAACCAAATTTCATCAGGTTGGGTCACTTCCCGCGGGTTTACCTTCAAAATTTAAAGACTAATAGCTAAAATTTATGGGGGGCTTTTAAATTTTCGTTGTCAGAATTATGTTGGACTGATTTCTTGCTAAGCATTAGGGGTTCAGTTGTTTTTGGGAAAATTCGGGCCTAAATTGCGGAATTCAGGAGGTATGGACGGGGGAGAAACTACCTACATAATAAGCAATTGAAATTTCAAGTTTCGTTGGCTTTAAATAATTGGGTTTTTTGGGGATGCTTTGTTCTTACTTTTGAATTACTGATCCGATATGTTTTGGCTAAAGGCTTAGAGATCTAGTTAACTTAAGTTAAATTGTGACCTAGGGTTGTGAATTTGAAGGGTTTTATTTTTACAGTATTTCTCTAGGTAAAAAATTAGCGGCTGGTCCTTTCGCTTCTAAATGCTTGCATCTTGGTTTATTAAGGTTCATGGCTGAGAATTCTTTAAAATTGTCAAAGGCCTGGTGGTGGAAATTATTATTTTATGGATTTTGAGCTTAAGCCCAAAGGATCCTGTTGATTTTTGAGATGGTAAGATTTGTTTGAATAGTTGTGTGATATTTGATTTGGGAGGAGGGACGTTCTATGTTTCTATTCTGACGGTTGAAGAGGGAATCTTCGAAGTATAGGCCATTGTTGGAGATACTCACTTGGGAGGCGAGGATTTTGATAACATAATGGTGAATCACTTTGTGCAGGAGTTCAAGAGGAAACAAAAAAAAGACATCAATGGGAATGCCAGATCTCTTGGCAGGTTTGGGAACTCTTTCTTACTTTCTTTCATTTCTGATTGATATATAATTTGTGGACTAGCATATTTCTTTAATGTGCTTTCTTTGTCTCTAGTCTCAGTTTTTTTTTTTGTTTTCTGTAATTGTAACTGAAAATTTAATGAATGTCCTTCATGACTTGGCGTCTGCGTTAGGATAAAATGAAATTGCAGACTCCTCAGTGGAAGCTTGGAAAGATTTGTAACTTGAATACCCAATTGAAAACCCCAGACTTATGTTGTTGTGGTGGTTAATGCTCTTGGGGCGGTTTTATAGCCTTTGAGGGCGGTTAATGTTTTGGTTTTGATAGGTACACAGGTTTTCATACCCTACCATGGTTCAAAAGATTTATGTTGTTTAAAAGTTTTCGAACACTTATAGACCAAAAAATAAAGTTAGTTTTTATTTGAATTTTATTTATTTTATAATTTTATATTTTTATATTTTTGGGGAATTAATACTACAAATGAATCCCATTGAAGTAGGTTATGAAACCTTGGTTGTGTCATAATGCATTTGAATTTGAATTTTATTTTTTCAGGGAATTTATACTGCAAATGAATCCCATTAAACTTGGTTATGAAGCTATGGCTCGTGAAGGTGCCAACTCTTTTGAACCTAGATCATCAAACCCTGAGTTATCAATGCGGGGCCCTTTGTTCTCAACCGCTTGACCGATGGACCTGGGGGTTTGAAGTTCAAAATGACACCGAGTAATTTAGATGAGCAGATTCTCTCTTCTTTTTTGGGCCCCCATTAATTCATCATTTGAATTTTGTTATAATTTCATGTTTCTTTCTCTTTATCCCATTAATTTATCTATCCATTATTTGAATTTTACTCTTTTCTTCTGTAATACTGAATATGAATCCTATTCATTATTTGAATTTTGCTATTTTTCAGATGAATAAGCAGTAAATTAGCTTCCCCTTAATTCATGAATTCATTCCAATATTTGATTTTATTTTTATTTTTTAAATAATAGTGCATAAGAATCCTATTCATTATTTGAAATTTACTTATTCTTTATCAATATCTCAACCCATTAATTAATTATTTGAATTTTACATGATTTAATTAATATGCATAGGAATTTCTTTATAAACGAAAACTACCTATGAATCCTAATTAGAATTTTTTTTATTGAATTTTAAGCATTGTTTTTCAATCCTGCATGTTTTTTCTATATTAATAGGTGCATATTTCAATTTTACTCTTCTTCTTTTTTATCAATCTTGCATGCCTTTTTCTTTATTATTGATACCCGGGAAGGGTTATTGCTACTATTACTTCTCTTAAACTTATTGACAACTGCTTCTCCTTCTTTTGATTCTTGTCCTTCCTCAAGACTCAGATCCGGCTCTGGATTCCTTATTAAATAGTAAGTGGCTTAGCAATGTTCAGTAATTAATTGATCATAGGTGCATTAACTCTCTCAAGCCTGCATTGCTCAGCGCCATAGAGTGAGAAGAATTACAAAATTACTTGAATGTATGAAGCTAAGTATCATATATTCTTGCTTCTCACTATTTGTTCATTTTCTTCCACCTTTTTACTACTTCGTGAGATATGACCACATTGCGTTCAGCTTGATCTAGTGCCCAAAGAAACACAGTTTTCTCAAAGTCACTTGAAAGCTCATATTCTAATAGCTTCAAAAGACCCTCTTCGTATAGTTGAAAATAACTTTGCCAGATTACTTTGAGTTGTGTTGCAGTTCTATCTCCTCATATTTGTATGATTGACTTCTCATCAATGCTCCACCCTTCAAAATCCTTTCTTAGGCATTTAGAGTCTGTAGAAATTTCAACTCTAGACAATGTAGAAATTTTGTGTGCATAAGGCACATAGAATGATGGTCTTGGCAATGGAAACTATGTTCAAATGCACCTTTAGATGTAGTTCAATGATGCATAGAATAATTTTGTGCAATTTTTATTCACAAAATTTAGGCTAAGACCAGCGTAGAGAAATTTGTGCAGGTGAAGGTACAAAGAAAATTCAGCATCGATCAAACCATGTTGCTTGTTCGTTTACACTAAACAAGTAATGGTTATATTTCAATCTGAACGGATCTATTGTTTTAACCCTTTTATATTATTACTAACCTTCCATAAAATATTAAGAATTTTCACTATTTTCTCTGGGTTTATTTAATATATATTCTAAAACTTCCTCATAATTAAATACCTAAAACTAAAACTGCTAATATTATTATAATCACCAATATTATTTTGAGTTATTAATTTTAATTGTAACATGGGTTTTCATTATTTTCGTTTAAATATTTTTAAATAAAAAACAAATAAATTATATCTTCTATCATCATTTTCATGACGACCATAGAACTTGTGTAGAAACATTTTTTTTTAATATTCCCCAATTTGGGAAATTTTTCGATTTCATGGAGATTACTCCTCTTTACATTGTTATTATTCTATTAAGATGATAAACATTCCAGAAATAAGATTAAATTTCATAAATCAGATTTAACTTTAATAAATATTAAAATATGGATGAAATCTAAAATATATATAGAGAGATGTCCAGTCTTAACCAAGTTATTGGGGAATCATGGAAGACACCATTTTACATAATAAGAATACTATTAAAAATATCATTAAATCAAAATTAAGGAGAAAATGTGATATGATAAAGAGTTAAATTATATATAGAGACGTCTAGTCTTAGCTAAGTTATTGGGGAATCATGGAAGACACCATTTTGCAGAATAAGAATATTATTAAAAATATTATTAAATTAAAATTAAGGAGAAAATGTGGTGTGATAAAGAGTTAAAGGAAAAAAGAAAACTAAGGTATTATAAGGATGTAATCAACCACAATCTAGAATATCAAAATTATCTATATGTTTTGACAAGTGCAAAGAAAAAAATAAGTCTTGCTAAGACAAAAACAAATTCTCACGAGTTCCATAGGGAAACTAGGCATTGGTCAATTCCTAAAACGCCCTAGGATGAAACAATGTGTCACCTTTGTGACACTAAGAAGGTTGAATATGAAAAGCGCTTTCTCTTAGATTTTCGAGCCTATACCCAGATTTGATCTCAATTTCAAAATATTTGTCACACTACCAACCTTCCTAACCTTTTAACTCGATAAAACTATGATGATGTTGGAAAGCTTCTCTAGCATATAAACAAAATTCTAAAGAATTGTAAGTAATCCCTTACATTCTTAAGGTTCGACAAACCAATTCGATCTCGATAGATGTTAATGTAGATAGGTTCCACCAAACATGGAATAAGGGGCATTGTATTCATTTGGAGGCTATTGTTTTGGTATCTTTGAATACATGACTTAGCAAGTAGTCACTGGGAGGATTTGTTGATAGAAATGATAGGTGATTACTGGTGGTTTAAATCATTTTCTTATTTAAAGGATTAGACCGAAATCCTAGAGGATACTTTTGGTGGCCTGGTTCATTATATGTAGCCTCTATAATAATTTCTCTTTGCCTTGAAGCACATTGGCATGTAATATTTGCATTAATCTCTAAGCTTTTTCGTCATAAGTATTACTCTACTCTGTATAAATGTAGGGGTGTAGGGGAGTTGCAAGTCTTCTTGGATCATACCTTCTCTATGTGAAGGTGGTCGAATATCTATATGAAAAAGAAGCAAGAATGCAACATACCCTTCCAGGAAGGCAGTGATTAGTTTGTTGGCATGTTTACAGACAAAAGGCAGAGTATGCTTGTCATTGATGGCAAGAATAACAGTGACGATGCAACGTCGATGGCAAGAACATCAGTGATGTTGGCAGAACAATGTTGACAGGTTTATAGGCAGAGTGTGCATAGAAAGAATACCAACGAAGACACAGAAGAGAAAGCTCGAGAATCTCAGGAGGAATAGCGTGAGTGTGCATTGATGGAAAACAAGAAAGGAGCGAACAGTATACAGGAGCATCAAATCTCAGAAGAGATAGTGCTTTGCGCTTTCTAGAAGTGCAGTCGAGGTCCAAAGAGAAGGACTCGTAGAAGGTTCAAAGGTCGAGACCTTTGACACTTAGTCATTCTTCCAGGTTGGGAAGAAGCGTAATCTCATAAGGAGGAGCAACAATGGTCATCAGATCAAAATCCAGTGACAAGAGGAAGCGCAGATGAGGAGATCAGATCTCAGTCGTTAGATCTGAGTGAATAGACTAATAGTTGTTGGATCCTAAGGAAAGTGCATGAGACAAGTTCTGAAGTCATCGAAACCATCCATCGTCAGAGAGGACACGTGGCGAGCGATTGGAATTTCATTGACTCACAAACTACAGAAGTCAAAGGTGTGAGTTGTGGGAACTCGCGATACGCGAGGTCGCGAAACAATCCTAGTCGTTAGAGCCAGAGGACATGTGGCGAGCAATTGGAATTTCGCTGACTCACAAACTGGAGAAGTCAAAGGTGCGAGTTGTTGGAACTTGCGATACACGAGGTCATGAAACAATCATGGTCATTGGAGCCAGAGGACATGTGGTGAGCGATTGGAATTTTGTTGACTTGCACATTGGAGGAGTCAAAGGAATATGACACAAGAACTCGCGATATGCGAAGTCGCGAAATGATCTGGATCGTTGGATCACCAAGGATCTAGACCATTGATTTGATATGAAGTATGAGTCCATGATATTGATCGCAACTGTCGATCAGAGGGAGAGATCTCGACCGTTGATCTGATATGAAACATTTCAGAGTTTCGTGTTTCGGGAGTTTGGAAGCAACTCACAGCAGGAGGTCGCAATATGTGAAATCGCGAAACACCCCCATGTTTGGCCCCTGGTCATAGCTTGTGGTCACATCAGAGGAAGAGAAGTGAAGGAGCTAGCGTTGCTAATCTCCATTTCAGAGTTTCACATTTTGGGAGTTTGAAAGCAACTCATAGTAGGAGGTCGCGATATGCGAAATCACGAAATCACTTTATGTTTAACATTCGATCATAGCTTGTGGTCATGTGAGAGGAAGGAGCTAGTCCATCTAAGCTCCATTTCAGATATCGTGGCTTGGGAGAGTCGAGATGTCTCATACCAAAATCCCCGACGTTGCGAGTTCCAAAACGCATGTTGGATAGGCGAATGGTCACCACCAGTGGTCGCGTGAAAGGAAGGGGCTTAGCCAGAAGAGCTAACGCCCATTGTGTAGTTTTTTGCAGAAAGGGAAAAGGTGCCAGGAGCATGAGAGCACGAAGGTTCTCTGGGGAACTGCCAAAAACCACTAATTGTTTCTGCACAGAGAATTCAAAGAGGCTTCAGGGTGATTGATAGAGAAGACGAAGAGTCTCAACTGCCAGATAAGCCAAGGAACCTCGAGATAACATCTAGTGACGATGAAGATATTCGGTAATGACAGAGAAGATGAAGAGTCTCGACTGCCAAAGAGGTTAAGGAATCTCAGCATAACAACCATTGATGATGAACTCATAGGCAACCAAACTGCCAGAGAAGATGAAGAGTTGTGATGATGATCATGAGATGACTCGATGTGAGAAAGTCACGTAGAATTGTGAAGGAAGGGAACTCTGTTGAGGAGCTATGCGGGTGTGAGGTAGAGCTACGATGAACAACATGTTGGGGAAAAACAATGATGGTAAAGAGCATGCAAAGGCATTGCGCATAGGGGATGCAGAAGGTGTATAGAGAATATTAAAATGCAGAATAAAGAGGAGATGGGAGTTGCGCTTGTGTGTGATGCATGCGTGTAGAAGCATGATGTGTAGGAGATGAAGTACATAATAAGTGGGGAATAGAGATGCATATCTGAGAGAAGAAGAGAAAGTCGAGGTGCACATGCAGAGACAGAGCAGAAGATCAGAAAGCTCAAAAAAATGTGAGAAGAGAGACATTGATGTAGGCAGAGAAGAGCAGTGTAGTTGAACAATGATGTGACTGGTAAGCCATAGATAAATGTTGTATCACTGTGATAAGTTGTAAAAGGAAAAGATTTATATTCCAGGGTGGTAGGGAGGTGCTTGGGAGGATTGGTGTCCTCAGAGTTTCAAGTGGGTGCTTGAAGAATAAGGAGTTGTAGCTTCCATCTGGTTACAGCAAAAAAAACTAGGGTGGCAGGGTGGTGCAAGGGAGAACTATTGTTCTCTGTTATATAGGATGGTGCATGTGTGACTGGAAGTTTGTGCTCATCCAGTTGGTGCTGGAACACTTAGGGAGTTGGTGCTTCCTTCTAGTGGGTGCTAGAGAAACTAGAGAGTTGTTGCTCTCAACAAGTTGCAGCTTGAGAGACAGAGGTGGTAGCCTCACAATGAGTTGGTGCTCATAAAAATGACAATGTAAAGAAAATAAAGATTACTTATCATATCAAGAAGAAGAGGTTTTTCCCTTTATGGGTTTCCTCAGGAAATATCTGTCTCTGTGTATTTCATGTGTGTGATTGATGTTTGATATTCTAGTGCTTACTTCCCTGTATCATTGTGATCGTGATTGGGTGTTCTATGAAGAGTTTGAAATGGGTATAATTGTTTAAGCACAGTAACAACTGATTCACCCCCCTCTTAGTTGTCCAACATTTGGTATCAGAGCCGGTTCCTTTTATCTAAAGGTAGATCAATAAGCTTAAACATGTCAAGCCATGAAGGAACTTCAACCAATAAGGCCCCCCTATTCAATGGAACAAACTTTGCCTTATGGAAAGTTAGGATGAGAACTTACATAATGGCTTTAGGTGCAGATGTCGGGAATGTGGTAGAGAATGGTTATGTAAAGCTAGTTGTACTAGCTAATAAGGATGACAAGCTAGAGTTCAGCTTCAACGCTAAGGCTATGAATGTTATTCTGAGTGGGCTTGCAGAAGCAGAATTTGTAAAAGTTATGCACTTAGAAACTGCCAAATAAATGTGGGACAAACTCATTAGTAGTTTTGAAGGTAATGAGAAGGTAAAGGACGCCATGTTTCAAACCTACAGAGTACAGTTTGAACAGCTAAAGATGAAAGAGGATGAAACTGTTAGGAAGTACTTTCTGAGAGTTGAAGAAACTAGTAAATGCAATGAAAGCACTTGGTGAAAAATTTGAGGAACCCTCTTTATTTCAGAAAATTTTGAGATCTCTACCAGATAGGTTCAACCGAAGGTCTCTTATATAGAAGAACTTAATGATCTAAAAGCTTTGGCTTTTGATCAACTTCTAGGAACATTGACTGCATATGAAATGAGGATAGCTAAAGATAAACCCATCTTTAGAGAAGCATCATTTAAAGTAGATAAGGATGAGGATTCAGAGCCTAATGAAATTGAAGCAAAATTTGTGAGAAGACTAAAGAAAGGATCATGCAAGTAAAAAGGCAAGTTTCCCTTCAAGTGTTTTAACTATGGAAAGATATGTCACTTTGCATCTAAGTTTCCACACAAGAAGCATGATCAGAATTCTGAAGGTGAAAAGAAGTACAAATCCAAAAGATTTGATAAAAATAAAAGTTTATGCGTAAACAATGATGACTTTTTAGAAGACACAGATAATGACTCTTCCTGTGAAGATAAGGTAAATGACTTCATGCTTATGGCCAAAGAGGATTATGATAATAAAATCACATGAAGTGATGCTAATGATGAAGAAGTTGTTGATTAACGTTGGTTGTCATTGGTGTCAACTCTTGAAGAAAGCCCCTGTGGCACAAAGGTTTGGGTAATGGACCCAATATTGTTTGATGTAAATATGACTCATTATTGTTTTGTCATGGTTGATAAGACGTAAATATGGATGAACTCCAAAGTGGTCCCCTTATGGTGAAAGCCCTTACGAGAAGACGCTTTCCAAACTAAGAGAACCCATGATTAATTATGGAATAATGAGATGAAGGATAGTGAATTTGTTAGGGAAACTATCCTATATGGATAGTGCTTGTCATGCCATTTCCGATGGTATGTAGAACGTCACATAACTCCTCACGGTTAGAGAGT
>ML786825.1:144337-172607 GCA_009831015.1 Picea engelmannii | reverse complement strand
ATCAACCACTTTTGATAACCTTGCTGGAGTTCTCTAGCTGCTGTAGCTTCAGTCCTTCACACAATCTTTCACTAATTCTCCAATAAGCTTCTTGCTTGTTTGCTTGCTAACCTCTTCCATGAGAAACCCCTCAATATATACGAGAGAATGAATTATTTACTTGGATAGGAATGATCCCAAAATATCAGGAAAGCCAGTACTTAGATAATCATTCGAATGCCATCTCATCCTTCTAGAAGATTCCCTTCTAGAAGCTTCGAGAATTCATCATTTTCCCTTCTTTAGAAAGGGTTCGCACCCTAGTAGTTAGACATAGTGCGAACTTCTCACACCCTGGCTTAAAGCAGCCTTCGAGAATCATGCATTCTCGCAGGCAAATGTATTGGTAGCCTGCGAACCTTCCTCAAAACTGTGATTTCTGAAAAGAGATGAAGGTAACTTTTCTCTGGAGAAAGTTCTAATGAAGAGCCTGAGTACACCATAATGAATACATCATCATGACGACCAAAATCATGGGTAACAATGATGTTGGAGCCTTCCACACAAACCACACTTGGCACCATAACTAAAAACTTATTCAACCACCACCACACCCTAGGAAAGGAAAACTAGTTACATGAACCTACAAGATAAAATAAATCGATAAATATCCCTCTGTCGTCCCCTTCTCGTTCACGTCAAAACTCCATTAGCTATCCCATCTTTAACCAAGTTGTCTTCCAACATTTCCCTGAGAGAATTTTACTTCTATGCAAAAACATCATCATTCCAAAGTCGACCTTCATCCACCACTTCTCCTTATCATCATTACCAACACTACAAAACTTCAATATCTTCCATTCGAAATCTCCTTCGATGGTCACCTTGGCATACCTTCGACCCTTCTTCTCTGTAGCTCTTGTCATAATTGTAAAATGTTAGAGAAGGACAGGTCCTCCCCCCATCACATCCTCAAATCTCCTCCCACATGCGCCAAGTTATGTGGGTCATCCTCAACTTGCAAGGCGGTGGCCAAATGGCTCGTTCGTGCCCCATCTTGTAGCATGGCATTCGGGTAATGAAATTGTCATTGTTTTTTTTTAATCGGGACTAAAAATTTATATTAAATAAAAGCTACCTCGAGGCGAATCAACGAGAAAAAGTTTACAAAATTTCAAAATTTGGCTCACTATTTGAGCATATATCTACATCTGTCAAGATCAAAATCTCACAAAGTTTTCTAAAACATTTCCATGCAGTCTGGCTACAAATCCTTTACAAATTGTCCCAACAAAAATATTTCTCGAAGAACATTATTGATGTACATATTCGTCATCAGGAACTTCCAACATTTCCCTTCAAATATAGATGTACAGATTCATCATTAGGAACTTCCAACATTTCTCTTTGAATAGAGTTGTTTTCTTCGATGTCCATTGGTACTGCTTCTCGAACTCTGTAATCCTCTCCTAAAGTCCCTTTGTTGAGAAAATCTTGACACTTGATTGATTGAATATGTTTGGGAGTGCTGGGCCAAGACCAAGGTTTTTAATTATTGACATTCTACCTCCTAAATTTCAATGTATTGGACAAGAGAGGCAACGAATTAGTCTAAATCTCCCAATCTACCAAAGACATGTTGTATCCCAAAGTTGTTTGCAACTGTTATTTCCTTGTGTCTTCGCAAAATTTTGTTTAATGTCACTCCAAGAGGGGTCCATAATTGTCGAATTGACAAACCAAATAAACCACCACCAATGAGATGTATCAACATGATTAGAGCCACCTGCATTGCCATTGTTTCCCAAATTTCTAACAAAATTAAGGGATAAGGAATCAAGGTTAAAGGGCCAACAATATTTGAAGTTTCTAGTTGGATAGATACCATGAGTATAATGGGATCATAAAACACAGGGGAGTTGGAGATGCCAAGAAAAAAAAGTTGCAAGTGTGAGTTCGAAGGATACCTAGTCGTAAAATTAAAATCCACAATCAAGAGACACCCACCCTGTTATCCCCGGTCTCTAGGGATAACTAAGGAGATGATATCTTGAGGCCCGTAGATTGCATACATGGAGTACTAAGAAGCAGAACAACATGCAGAGCCCTTCGCTCACCACACATCACCATCGGATTGATGACAACAACATCCACCAGACCCAACTTGGATCACAGAGGACAACAAATATTGTTCCATGAGGTAACAAGTCCGGTGTTGTGGTAAGTGTCATTTCAATAAATGAAGCATTTAAACATGTTTCAAAGGGTCCTTTCTTGATTTTGAAAAAGTTTGCTTGGAAATTATGCCTTTTGCCTCATTTTACCTTGTTGGTTGACATGTTGTACTAGCATGTGGGTCACCCTCGGGGATAAGGTTGCTAATGGGGGGTCTCCTTAAAGATTCATCGTACCACTCCTATCCATACTTATGATTTTCCACACTCATTTCCCTTCGTTTCCTCATCTTTTGGGTTTTCAGGCATTACTGACCTAAGAAGGACTTGTGCCACATTTCATGGGAAGAGGGGTTGACGGCCCGGAGGAAGACAACAACTGATATAAAAGAATAAGAAACTAATGCTAAAAACAAAGTGAACACAACAAATAAAGACCATCAAAAGTCAGTACAACTTGAGCTCTACTTACTTAGTGCTCGCCCTGATCCCAAATTAATGCTAAAGCTTGGAAACCCTAAAAGGGGGACCCTCAAAGTTGCAAATTATAAATGAAAGTAGGGACTCAAAATATGGCAAAAAGGGGTTTTGAAAAAGGTGGCACACAAAATATTTGGTAACTCAAGAGAAAGAACACCCTCAACAAAGGCGCCCATAAATGAGACAATATGAGGCCTTGTATATCAAGAAACCCCATGCCCAAAAGTCACACCCCAATCCACTTCACACTCTCTTTCATGAATTAGAAAGAGTCTCCTTGGGAAACACTCCTTGAGTTGGGGAATGATCTACCCAATAGGTCACCATGACAATCCCCTCATACTTCAATTTCGCAAGTTGTATAAGGTCTTTGAGCATTTGTTTATTTTGAAAAGGGTGGCTTTGATGCACATGTTTGGGTGGTTCTTTTATGAGATATGGCTTACTTGGCATCATACCTGTGACTTGTGGACCCTTGTAGTGTGAATATGTTTGTCTTTGCAGGAAATTACTAAGTGGAAGTCTTATCATGAAGGCACAAGGTTGCTTGGACATTCATTGGGGCACAAAGCCCACAGGTTGGAAGATGTGTCCCCTCTCCTTGGATACATGGAAGGAGGAATGTTTCCTTTAGAGGCACTTGAAATCCATGGAATGACCATGTTCTAGCTCCTTGCACTCCAACGTTGGGCTTGAAAGGCCCAAAACGTCACACTTTATGCCCTATACATCACATGGGATTAGGGTTTTTGATGGGGCTCTCATGGTTGATGGTGATGTGACTTGGTTTGATGGAGAGAGAGACACTTGGCATGCATTATGATACTTGGTAGTTGGTCATATGGACTTTTGAGGCCCAACGTTCTTCGTCAAGGGTCAACATGTCTCTCCTAAAGGCCTAATGTCACCCTTTAGGGCATGACATCACCCCTAAAACAAAAATTTCTTCATGTACTTTTGAATTTAAAGTTGTAAAAGGACAAATAGAGGAGGTCGATCTCCCTAATTTGTGGTTGACTTTGGATAAGTGGACAAATTGGTTTTACAAGACCTTATATAAATAAAGGTCTTGTCATTTTTCATTTTCATTATAACTCACTTGAGAATTACATATTAAATGGCTGAATTTTTCACCCTGCTTGGGCATTTTGCTCTATCTCTCTTTTGAATCTCTCTCATGGATGCTAGTACTTGTCTCTTGGTGAAGAAATCTAGGCGTTATCTCTTGGAAGCTTTGTTCTTGCTATTGTGGTGGGATGTTCTTGGTAAAAGAGGTTTTTTCATGTTTTTCTTGAAATTGGTAAGGAATTTCTGCATTAATTGTGTTTTTCTCTTCTTGTTTCAAGCTAGATTTGTCAAAACCCTTGGAAGAGTATAAAGGCATACACCCTCCACTAATATCCATCATTATTGTCTTGAATAAGTTATCTTGCAAAGGTTTCTACAAGGAGTAAAAAGGATTACACCCTTGTAGATTTGCCTTGCTAGGGTTGTTTTCTCCAGGGAGTAAAAAAGCTTACGCTCTTAGAGAAGTAAAAAACCCTAACTCTTACGCAAGAGACTCCATTAACCCAATTGATAAGGCACTAATCTATTTGCATTGGAGATAGAAAATCACTGCATTGGTATACATGAAATGTTGAGATATTGCAATTGTTCAAGTTGGAATCTATTCTTCATGTTATAAGCTTGCTTGTGCCCTAAGGGCATCCTCTTTTAGCCAAGTAATTTTCTGTTGTAATAAACTTAATGCTACAACCATTACGGTTGTATCAAAACTCTCTCTCTTTCACTCATTTCTCTCTAATCTACCATTGAAATTTGCTTGTGAACCTATATTATTGTTCTACTAATTATTGGCTATCATTTGGACGATTTACTTGTTGATTTCCATGGATAGATATCGGTGTTGTAGAAATTGTTCGCTACAACCACTTGATTATCATAAAAACTTGTTGATAACATCATATAACAACCCTCCAAACATCACCAAAGTCTTGCTTCTTTAATTGGAAGTTTAACCAATCATTGCTAGCTTTCTTCCATCATCTTATACTTGATTTTGGTGGTTAGATTTGCAGCTATTGATATCATTTGTTGTTGATTTATACATTTACATGATGTTGCAATGTCGGGACAAAAAAGTTTCTTGTTGATTACCCACTATTTAAAGGCTTGTTTTATCATCATTTGTCTTGTTTCAGGCAAGGATAACCTTGTTTTACAAGTATTCAACACTTGACAACCATTTGCCCTTTCACAAGACTCATCTTCAAGCCTTTCTTCATCTCCAAGCTTGATCTATAGGGGTGGTCATCATCATCATCATCTCATTTTCCATCTCAATCCCCTTAGGGTCACTGGGATTCCCCCCTTGTGGTGATTTCATCATCACTAAAGTGAAGGGAGTGTCTATCTAAGGTGACAATGGGTAGGTATTCCCACAATTGTCTCACTTTTGTGACTTGGGTTGGGTTTTTCCCAAGCTACAATCTGTGCGATAACAAACCCGAAATGCCCAAACTTTGAGGATTACAAATTCTACCAGAATTTAACTCACAGGTGTGACTCAGACCAGTTTTAGCGTTCAAAACATACAGGGAAAAACCAGACCAAGCATGCTTATAAATTGAAAAGGACCCACTTCCAAAAGGAATTAAATGCACAAAAGGAAATTAAGTTGAAGGAAGGTTAAGATATTGTTCTTGTTGAAACTGAGAATGGAATGAAAGAAAATGTTTTCTAGCAGAGAGGGCCAAAAAATGGAGTTGTCGCAGAGTCCAAGCGCAACCAACATGAGGCCACAATACCTATAGTGTGAATTCACTGGGAAAGGAACCAGATCCTACAATATCTAGTGGGACAAACCTAAGCTTGAGCCATTATACCACTTGATGTTATTTCAGACGCATCCAACCAAGAGTCCATGTGAATGTGATTAATTTTAGACAAGATTGGGTTAATGTTGTTGTTTATGGTGTAATCAAATCGATTTGATGGCACATTATATATCCAAATTGGGGTTCCAAGACCCATCCACTTGCCCAAAAAATTATAAGTTATGTCCATGTAAGTTAAGGTGGTGGGATAACCCTTCTAGTTCCATTGATGTTTGCTAGACCTTATTCGAAAAGAGTCCTTTTTTTCACCCATCTATCGGCTTGAGAATTATGTTCTCGCTTGATATGATGTAAAGAGTGTTCCTCGAATTCCTTTAAGAGTGCTAGGGAGCGAAGTATGATGCATGTGACGACGTTGCTGCTAGAAGTTTTCCTTTTATTATGGATCTGACCACCATCATTGAATCCCCTAAAATGGAGGTTTTGGAAATCCCCGAGTCCCTTGCTAATCTAAGACATATCCAAAGAGCATATGCTTCAATAACATTATTTGAGATATTGTTAAGTCCCCAAGCATAAGGAATCACTGTATCTTTTCTGGGATCATGAATAATCCTCCCCCACCCTGCACTTGATGCCCCTGGGTTATTTCAGGAAGCTCCATAAACAAAAAAAGGATACTGGAGTGCTAATACGAAAGCCAATCCTGGAACTCTTGTTTGTATTTTCGAATTTCCCATGAAGGGGTTGAGTGACCAGAATTTTTGACGAGTATGTAGTGCTGGGTATGTGTTATATTCTTTGGACGAGTAGTAGTGTCTGCGTTGTGCAGGGGGAAACACCCCCGAGAAAACAAATTATTCCTCGAGAAACGTTTCGCATATTTAGGTGGTTTTTCAACACATGGTTTCTTTACCGATGGTTTTCTATTTCTGGTTAAGGAATTAGGGTTGTTGACTAATCCACGTCATTAAGTTATGGTTTTGGATGCCCCTGGCTACTATATGTATATTGTATTGTAAACAATGTAATACCATGAATGAATATATAATATGTTGGTTTTCCTGGTTTGGGTTTCTAGGGGAAAAATCTCTATGTAATGTTTGTATTTGCCATTGTATCTTTTCTGTTCTTTTACTGAAAATTTGTTTGGAGTAAATATTATACAAGGTTAAAATCTACATGTAGGAGGAAATAAAGGCATCTATTTTAACTAAGCCTTCGAGTTGTCATTCCATTGGGAAAAGTCAAAAAGAGTTTTAATTCCTCGATCCCACATCCAGGGCCATAAAGGGGCTAGGTCCGTTCACTCAGAGAGTTTATCTTTCCTTAGGATAATGTCGTCCCAAATTCTTATGTGCCTTCCATTATCGAGTATCCAGGTTATTGTTCCACAAATGAGATGGATTGCTACCATAATTAACTTGAGAATTGGAGAGCCTTTCTCCACTCTTGGAGAGTTTTCAAGACATCTTTGTCTAGATCCAGTAAAATTTTTTTTTAGGAGGATCTCTTTCACCAGGTTGATTTCCCCAAGATAAATCACCACAAAACTTTAGCACCCATTGCAATATTCATGAGATCAGGGTCTCAGATGCCGAGTTTTCCCTTGTCTTTAGTACATGTCACTTTATTCCAACCTACAAGATGATTTTTTTTGTTATATTCCTTTCCTCCTTTCTCGAGCATCCTTCTAATTTTCATGTAGATCTGATTTATTATACCCCAAGGAGACAAAATCGTAAAACAATGGTACAGAGGTAAAGCAAAAATAACAACTTTTATAAGCATGACCCGACCAACTGGATTAATCCATTGGGTACCCTAATGGACGAATTTTGAATTTATTTTGTGTATAATCTAATGCCAATCTTGAGAGGTGGTGTTATTCATGGAATTGGGGATGCCGGGATACTTGAAGGAGGACCAGTTTTCAATTAGAGTAAATTGAAAGACTCTAGAGATGGAATGTAGAATCCGAAGAGGAGTAATCCAATCCATAATTTGAATTTTCCTATAATTAATCATTCCCCCAGAAGAATCCATAAATGAGTCTAAAACTTGCTTGAATATAGTAGGAATGATCATTTAGGTGCCACCCAACAATAGGGTGTCATGTACAAACTGGGAATGGTTCAAATTCTTGGCTCCATGCACTATTTGTAGTCCAGGAAGATTATTTACAAGTCTTTCATGTTCAAGTTTTCTTCTTAAGGATTCAACCATAAGGAAGTATAAAAGAGGAGAAAGCGGAAATCCTTGGTGAAGTCCTCTACTTGCTTGAAAAAATTATGTAGGCCTTTGAAAATAGAGGCTATCCAAGTATCACATATACATGAGGCCACCCACTCTATGAAGTTTGAGCTGAAGCCAAAGCATTCGACTACTTGGAAAAAAAATTGTGCCTGACACAGTCAAAAGCATTAGCCATATCCAATTTGATAACCATTCCTTTACCTTTTGTCTTGACGATTGTGTGTATAACTTCTTGGACAAGAACTATGTTATCCATGATTTGTCTTTCCTGCAAAAAACTCCTTGGTTAGAATAAATAAATTTAGGAAGGATGTTCTTTAATCGATTAGCCATGATTTTGGTGAGGATTTTATAGGAAGAGTTACACAAATATATGGGGTGAAATATGGAAAAAGAAGTGGGATTGGCTTCCTTGGGAATTAGAGGCAAAAAATATGAGTTTGTATTAACTCCTATTCTCAAGAATTGGTGGGTACAATGAATCATGTGTTTAAGATCATATTTGATAAACTCCCAAAAATGTCGAAAAAAGGAAATTGAAAAGCCATCAAGTTCGTGGGCTTTATCCAACTCTAGGTGCCAAATAGCCTCCATAATTTCATATTCAGATATTTGTTGAGTGATTTTAGTATTATATTCATTTTTCACTATGGAAGGAATATGCTCAAGCATAATATTCACATTATAAGGGTGAGCCTCTTTAGCTTTGGAGTATAACTCAACAAAGTGAGCCTTGGCTGCCACTTTGATGTCTTTAATGTCTGTCACAATTGTTCCATCTTCTAAAGTGATTTTTGCAACATTTTTTTATAGATTGGCGAGCCTTAGATTGATTGTGAAAGAATTTGGTATTTTTGTCACCAGCCTTGAACCATAGACTGCATGAATTTATTTTCCATGTCCCTTCCTCCTTTCTCGACACACTCTGATATTGTGTTTAGAGGTCAATTTATTTTCTTAGCAACTGTATTGTGACCTCCTTGTTTTAAAGATATTTTTGAAGGTGATTTAATGTATGTTTAATATCAACTTTTCTTTGGCCAGAGGATTGTATGAGGCTTTGGCCCAGAGCTTGAGCGCATTCTTAACCAATATTATTTTGTTCTCCCAAATATGAATTGGGGTGCCATAAATCTAGGTGTGCCAAGTGGCTATGACCATATAACACACTTCTCGATGGTTGAGCCATAAGGGATTAAAATGGGATGGGAGGGGTCCATAATCGAGGAGATCTCGGATGTGAAGAGAGATGGGTTTCTAATCGGAGGTAAGAGAGGGAAGGATATAGGATTTCAAAGTAGAATTTTGACTGCAAAAGTTGTTATGAATGAGAAAACGATCAAGAAGGGTGTCAATATGGCCTGGTCATGAATGCAGGTTTGACCAGTTGAACTTCCCCTTTTGAGGGAGGACATCAATCAAATCCCATTCTTTGATGAGATCCTCTAGGTTTTCATGAGAGGGCTACCTCCTAAAGACTCCCCCACAGTTTTCTGCACTACTTTTGAAGACGTTGAAGTCACATGCCACTATGCAATCTAATGTTTTTTTTTTTTTGCACTACTTTTGATGACGTTGAAGTCACATGCCACTATGCAATATACTGAAAGTCATATAAACATTAATAACCAAAAAGAACCTATTATTTTGTATGTGCATGAATTTTGTAAGAATCCAATGTCATGTTTTAAATAAATATTATAGAATTACCTCATTGTTGTTCCATAGACTACAGATGCCACTAGAGGCTCCTTTCGATTTTTCAACAATGGCATCATAAACTCACCAAATACTTTTCCCTAGTTTTGTGACTTCTTCTCAACCCATTTTGGTATCCTGGAGCAATAATACAAGGGTCTTCTTTGAGCGAATGAGAAATTTGACAGCAAAGATGTTGGGGTTTCTACCTAAACCCCTATAGTTCCAAGAGACCAAGACCATCATTTGAGGGGATTAGAGACAAAACCTCCTTTATTTGATGCAGATCCCCCCGAATTCTTTGGTGGCTTGGTCCCTCCCATCATTTTTGGGAATATTTGATGCGAGCCAAGCGTTATTTCTTTATTCGCTTGTTCTTCACAGATCAATCATGCTACCTTCCTGTCCGATATTCTGGGCAAGTTTTTTTATGAGGCTCTATCCTCTAGCTCATCATCTTCATTTCTCTCACTTTCTGATAGGTATTTCGCATCATGAAATGCAACTTCCACATCTATAAATAGCTCTGCCTCATCAAGTTATGGCCCAAAAAGAGGAGATTTGTCTTTCTCTGGGTCGACAAAACACGCTATTTTCTCCTCATGCTAAATCGTGGGTATTTTAGCTTGATTTGATGGGGACCCAAGGATCGCTTGGAATGAAGGAGAATTTTGAATGAGTGGGGCATCGTTAGGTGCAACTGGAGCAATTTATTCACTAGAATCCTTGATGTTAGAGAGGATTTTGAAGTTGTTCTTTGTTTGAAGGTTTGTTGTCTATTGTTATGCTTTTTGGTTTTTAGCATTAGACCGTGATCCACCACGGGAAGGACTCATAGAGGAGACAGGGGGTGGTGGAACTCTATTACCCCCATAACTGAACTTTCTTGAAACTGCGTGTCACTGATCTTCCTTGTTTGTGCCAAGAACCAAAGATGCCTCTGCCTTCTTATAGTTTTTGGAGAAATGTTCATATTCGTGACAAATTTTGCACTTAAATGGAAATTGTTCATAGTCGAGATGTTGCACATGCCACCAATTGTCCAAAGAGATGACCACTGCTTCAGGGACTCCCTTTTCAAGATATACTTTGACACAAACTCTTGCACAAGAAAACATATTCTCCTTTGGCTCGACCTGATCGATGAATCTTCCAATCGAATTCCCAATGCACCGAAGGGCATCATCACTCCAATAATGGAGAGGAATATGGGGGAGTTGAACCCACACTGGAATGACCGATGGGAAATCATTCTCAAGATTGAAGTCTCAAGTCCATTTATTGAGATACATCTCTCTGACCCCCAGAAAATAAGGGCCACTTATGAATATTAGATCTCTGTCTTCGTTAAACTTGAAGAGGAACACAAAAAACTCTCTTGCACATAAAAAAATAGTTCAAAGATCCTCTGATGAGAGGTTTCCAATTCTTCTCTATCTATATTGCAATTGTTTTTAGGGAAGGCCATATGCATGTGAACTATTCGATCAGGCCATGGTAAAAAAGAGCAATCACTTTCTTTCTTGCTGAGGAGGGCAAAAGAACAACCTTGGACATCTCATCCAGCTTCTTGATAAATTTGGAAGAGGGGAGTTTGGAATATTTAACTGAAGCTGCAACCAAATATTGAAAAACTAAGGCGTCCTCATCTGGAGGGGGTTGTTTCCCCCTCCCAGTTCCATCCACCATTGTTCATGATCTAAGAGCTAGGGTTTTTTGTAGAGCACTTAACCCATTCTAAATGGTAGTAAGCGGCCATTGGTTCAAGAACTGCTATATTTAGTAAAATTTATTCACAAAAACATCTCTCGACGAGAAGGAGACCTGGAAACTCATATACCAACTTAACAAGAATTGTGACCTCAAAACGATAACTCTAGCCCAAAAAAACCATATTATTGGGTCAAAAACACCAAAATCAACCTTGAATCAAAAAGTGGTGCTGTCTGTGGCACCCTTTTTTCTGGGGTGGTTAAAATTCTGACTTGTTTTAAATCGTGGCCTTGGAAACTAATACCATTATAGAGAAAAACCTTAAAATTGACCCTTGAATAAAAAATTGATGCTACCAATAATGCTAGTTTTTTTTTAGTTAAAATTACGACTTAATTGAAATCGTGGCCTTCACAACTGGTACCATTGCCAATAAAAAACTCAAAATCGACTCCTAAATCATTACTTGGAAATTAATTAATTAATTGTTTTTTATTGCATTAAAAATAAATGAAATAAAATAAAAAAACCTCCACAAACAATTAAAAAAAATGCAAAAATACCTTTTCAAAAAATAATTCACAACCAAAATTTAAAATTAAAACTAAAATAAAAAAACTAAAACTAAAACAAAAAAAATTATGAGGAAATGTATTCGTGAAAAACCTTCCAAATACTTCCCTATGATCTATGGACGATAAACAAGGTAAAAAATCATCCTTGATTATAGGGCCTCGCCCCTAGGGAATCAAGAGTGTTGAACCCGTGACCAACAACAAGCATGATATACTCACATTTGGCTCTAGAAAAATTGAGATAACCCTCGGGGCTTGAAAGAGAGGACCCTCTCAAATAAAGATGAAGTCCATACATAAATTGAGGTACTATATATCCAAGATAGGTCAAGTAGAGATCAACATGTCACATGGGGGAATTGAACCTAAGTGAGGAGGATAGCAATAATTTCTCCCAACCACTAGAGCTAAACCCAATCAACAAAACTAAAACAAAATTCAAAAAAAAAACCCAAAAATTGAAAATTAAGAAAAAAACAATATTAAAAAAAAAAACTAAAAACTAAAATTTATTAAAAAAAATTATTTAAAAAAAACAGAAATTAAAAAAAAACGATTGTTACCCACCCTACCTACCCCATCCCCCCTCCGTCCTCCGTCCTCCTTCCTCCCCTATTTCCCCCCTCCCCTACCACCCACCCCATCCCCCCTCCTTCCTCCATTGTTTCCCCCCTCCCCTCCCAACCCACCAGTCGATCATTGTCTTTTTCCTAGTCCACACATGTCACAAGCTTCTAATGCTTTAAGCACTATGATCACATCAGGTACTGTTGATGCACATATTCATGATATTGATATCGAGCCACTTGATAGTGCGCTTATGTCGACATTTATTTACGAGATAATTGTTCTTGTCAGAGGCTCTACCTCTGGTAGCAGAGACACTAATGCACCTGGATCTAGTGGTGGACCTAACTGGTAGTGGTATTGATTGACATTTATACTAATTGTTTTATATTTGAAAGAAATATATATATGACATGTTTATTGCAGACTTTGTTGAGATGTATGTTTGACATGTATATTCATATGTATATCGCTCATCTACATTACATTTTTCATATAATGTTGTGGTTGTTGTTGTTGTTTGATTTATAAAATGTAATATGAGTATGCTAATGACGAACATTGTTAATGATTTCTTTGTTTTTAAGTGAAATTTGATATGTATCACTCATTTAAATTTATAGTTGTCATATAATGTTTAGCTTAACTTTTATGAAAGCGTTTAATTTGGATTGTGATTGCAAAAAGTTATAACCATTAATGCAATATAATGTTTAAGTGTTGTTCAAGGTGAATTGTTTGTTGTCTAACAAGATAGAATATGTTGATTAAACATGTTTAGAAACAAAAATACTTAAATATGATGAGTGAAATGTTTGTTATTTGAATATATTTGTCTTTTTCATAGATTATAATAATAACATTATAATATAATTATTCGATAATAATAATGTTGATGATGTAATAATAATGTTATTTTTTTAGTTTTTATTATTCAAAGATTACAATACAAAGTTATAATATAATTGTTTTCTAAAATAATAATGATTTTATTTTATCAATATTTAATTTTTTCAAAGATTTTATTCATTTTTACTATCCAACTATTATAATATATGAATTTATTCAATTAAATTTAAAATAATAAATATAGAGAATAATAATACATTTTGATCTATACACTTTCGATGAAATGGTTTCATAATGTTTTACTCTAATACAAACCTTATGAATATTTTATTAAAAAAATAATATCACCCAACATTTTATAAAAAATATTTGTTTGTTAAAAATGTGCCCTTAACCTGCGGGGCCAACTTTTTTAACCATTGTATAAGAAACCACAACCAAGGGACATCTAAGCCGTCAAATCACCCGAGGATCGCATCCATCCTGGGCCGAACCAACCCTTAACATGTTTGGATTTTTGGGTGTCTCCTCCCAACTAAACTCACTGTATGAGTATTGAACTCGGGTAGCCTAGCAAACGAAACCCACACCTTAACCGATTGAGTTAGTGGGACTTGACCCCAACATTTTATAATTAGTATTTTAAGAATTAGTAAAATTGACAAAGGATTCTATACTTTTATATAAGTATGGATCATCAAAATTTTGTTTAATTCTGACTAGGCTCTAGAAAAAGACTCTTTTAGAATTTCGATGTCCTTCCTATATTGACACTTATTTCAAGGAGAATGCAAAAAAATTATTAATATAAGTTTATATGATTATAAAACTAAAGGATTGAGTGGAATAGGTGAAGGCCCTGATAGTTGTGTTATCACTCCAAGAGTCACCCCCAGACTGCAAATGGGAGTAAGCTTGGTAACATTAAATTTGTTTTGAATGGGCTTAAATAATCAGGAGTCAGAAATAAGACTTCAAAGAAAGGAAAAGATAATAAAGGTCGTTGCAGATCAGTCATGGACCATTGGGTTATGGAGTCATTTGTATTATGTGCAATGAAGGCATTTACACTGCCTATCAGACAAAGGATTTGCATAATGATGAAGAGAAGAATAAGAGAATAACATAAAGACAAATATTCGCTAAGCATAGATCCTCCCTGCAAAGATAATTAGATGTGTCTGGATAATAAACAATGAAACATGGGCAAGATAACAACAGATCCTCTATTGCCTCAGGAATCCATAAATCAAAGATGCTACACTGAGACAAGAAGAACAATAGTATAGAAACATAGAAGACAATATGATAAAACAAATCAAAGGAATCTTCAATAACATAATAGTTTACAACCCATGCCCCTCAGGATTGCAATCTAAAAAATATAGTGTTATGCTCCTAAAGCTCTCTCCGGTTGTCTCCCCCCTCCTTTCTATATCATTCATCTGATGTATCCATAATCAAAACAATAGCTGGTGTCTTCTCGCGTATGTCCCGCTCCTTCTGTCAGAAGGAAACTCTGGTCAGCATGGGTGTGTAGGAGAAACTGCCCTCTGTGGTACTTCGGGCTGACAGTTTTCTGTCTCCTCGGCCAAACCCTCCATGCTTCCATTTAAGGGGGTAGTCGATTGATCAACCACCACTCCTTATTTCATTAACTGATTTTTTTTCTTAGGATCAAGATGTGGAAAAACTGCCCTCTGCAGTACTTCGGGCTAACAGTTTTTTGTCTCCTTGGCCAGACCCTCCATGATTTCATTTAAGGGGGTTGTTGATTGCTCTCTTTCTTCTAGTGATAGACTGGTTGCAGTCTACTAACACTTTTCTTCTCCTTGTGATGCTCCTTTGATGATTTGGATCAACGACCAATTTATGTTGCCACACACTAATCTCAGATTGGACCCCAGATAAGCACATGATTGCGGAAGCTTCCAAGGGCGGTTTGGGTCCACACCACTTCGTCCCCGCAATCCACCACCAAATTCCATGTACCTATTTTGCTAGACAATGGTTTCGATTGCGGGACCACTCTAGAATTTTAACGTTCGGGCATGTTCTGTCCCCACAATGAAATGCGGTCGTTGATCTAATGCAAATCTGTGATCTAGGAAACCCTGTTATTTTAGCGCCCCCGCTAAAATTTATCAGTTTGCCAACTCCATAATCCTTTTAAACCATGCTTATAGATGGAGCCAATTTTGGCGCTTGAGAGCTTTGAATGTCAAGCAAGAATACCTCACGGAGGATGATCTCCCGATTCTGACATGGTGGCTTGACGCTGTATGATGTCACAAATAGTGATGGATGAGCACCATGTGTTGAGTTGAAAAACACCCATGGAGTGGTAGGGCTCGAAGTGACATGTCAACCTAATGTTACTTCGGGACTTCGGGCCTTTCGCTGATACTACTGCAAAGATCAACGGTTCTTGTTGATTTGAGATCAACGGTCCACAATTACTTCAAGAGTTCAGGCTTCAGGAGTTTTCAATGCATAGCTCTTACAATCCTTCGTAGCACCATATCTCCAAAGTGAGAGATCTGCCTCCACATGTCCTCAACCTTCAATGACTCGATTTTACTTTGGGACTTCGTCCCTTCTGGATTCCTTTACCCACTCAGCTTCTGCTTGCTTCCACCCAGAGTGTGAGATCATTGGACACACGTCCCTTGCTTGAATATCAATGACCACGAGCGATTGTGAGCTCACCATTTGCACACAATTTAATTTCCTCCCTCATCCCTGCAATGCGAAGATGCTCATTCGTAGCGGGATCGATATCCACCATTGATATGTTGATCTAGCAAGATCAACGACCCTGAGCGATTGTGGGCTCACAACTTTCAGAAACTTTAATTTTCTTTCTGATCCCTGTAATGCCTCCCCACCTTCGATCTATCTCCAATGAGATCTGATGGTCGTGACTTATTCTTTGCCTGATCTAACGACTGATCTGAACTATACATGGGATCTCCGTTGTTGAAAATTGAACCTATCTGTTTGCTTGTATTTCAAGCATGAAATGGACTTCTCTGAATGCTGCGTTTTGTGCTTATGGTAGCTTCATGTGCAAAGAAAGAACTTGGATGGCCTGTGGTGAGATTCAATCAATGGCAAACAAGATGACCAATAATTCGAACCAAAATCACGATATGTGTTTATCCTTCGAGAAAAACAAAAAAACTTTGTGCAAGGAGTTAGTCAAGCAAGACACTAAGGAAAACCAAGTCATGGGAAACCGACTTTATCAATCAGAAGAGGAAAAATTTCTAGGAAGGCATGCGGTAAAGAGAGACATAATAGGGGTGCAGACTTGGATCTTAACACAACTACATGTGACCCTTGACAACTTCACGTGATAACAAGTTGCACTAGTTAAGGTGGGGAATGCCATCAAAGTTGGTAAAAGTACACCACAAGTATGTAGATGTTGCACAAAGTTATTTTGTTGGAATTGTCCTTAGAAGTTCCATCAAAGTAAGTATATATTTATTTGAATTTTGATTTTTCTCAAACAATAAAATTTTTGAGGTTTGAATATTTTTCAATATATTCATTTTTTCGTTAAATAAAATGTAATTTAAAACAAATATTACTATTGTACGCCACCAACTTTGTGATATCTCAATTAATGCTTAGTAATTCAAAGGTTAACATAAACATATTTTAATACAATGCAACATAAATTTGCTATAATAAACAATAAATATGACAATGAAAGTATATCAAAACCAAATCTTATGCTTGTACGTCTATTTAATGTATTTTCATTATGGTGGTTGTAAATGGTTGTTAATTTTTCATATCCAATGTAATTATAAAATGAAGGAAAAAAAGAAAACATAATTTTCCATTATAATACCCATAATAAAATGATACATCCACAATATAAATGTCCAAACAAATCATTTACAAGAAATTAGTCTTCGTTGCCATCACCCTGATTATCTTCCTCGCTTGGCATTGTAACATTGTTGTTCTAAAAAAAATGTTTATATCTCAGATCATGTCTCAGTACGAACCACCAATCCCCATCCAACACATATGGGTAAAAAAAGACTTGGTTGCAATATTTTGGGAAAACATAAGGCTCCTTACTTTCAACCCACATTTTTTAGAGTTAATACATATTATCCCACTATCACGATCTTCCTGTACATTTCTCCGGTCGAAGGTATTCCACCACTTGCAACAAAAAATAACACATTGAAATGATGAGAAGTCCACTTGCATGATCTCTTGTACCTTTCAAATGTAACATAACTTCCCCTCTATCAGTTTTCATCACAGTGGCTAGCATGACTAGATTGGTCGAAATCAACCTCCACTCCACAATCTTGTGTGATGTGGCCTTCACCAACATACTCAATGAAAAAATGATGTTCATATGCGCACATAGATGGGAAGAAATGCACCTGTAAAAATGTGAACAAAGGGTAGTCTCATATGTCTAATAATTGAAACCTTATTAAAAACATAATACATGTTACAATTCAAATGTGCAATATTATAAATAGAATGTGGTACTCAGAGAGGTTATTACATAGTTGTTGCACCCAATCCTTATGTTTAGTGTATCCAAATCTTCTCCATGTGGTTTACGACCAGACATCACATATTTCTCTTGTATTTGGTCAGCCACCCAACTCTTGAGACATATTTTTGGCATATTTTCTTTTAAATGATCAGGATAAGGCATGCTTCTACCATTCAACTGTCTAAATGCTTTCCTGTCACTATCCCATTTCCTTCTTTTCTCTTCATATAACGCGACACATGGTTGTGTTGCCTCCGCGTTGTAAATAACAAATTTATTGATGCCATCTATTTCAAAATTCGTTGATGTATACAAAAATTCAATACAAATAGCAAGAGATCAAATATATATTATCAACTTAAAGAACGGATTTATTGATGGCATCCAAATTTCAAAATTTGTTGATATATAAAATAATTCAAAATAAATAGCATGGGATGAAAAATATATTATCATCTTCAATGTAAATAATTTATGTGTACTAAATTGACAAAGTATAATTGAATTACTCTTTATCAAGCGCCTTTTTTGTTTGTTTGGAGTATCTCCCCTTCCCTTTTGTCCTCATATTGAAGGTCGTCCCGAACGACTGCCCCTTCTGTGTCGTTAATTTTCTTGATCTACTCACTAGCATAATAGAACGACTTGTATACTATGTACCCCTCTGCCATAAAGCCCTCTATTTTTTCTCTTTGTCAAACAAACCCCTTCAGTTTTTTCATGTACCTCTCTAAGAAGAACATCCAATGACATGAGAACACCCTAGCTACTTCAACCTCATCAGGTAGGTGAATTAGAAGATGGATGTGCAAGTCCATAAAACTTGTGGGTAGTTCCTTCAAGCATACAAAGGATATTAGTTATCTCTCGGGGCCACTATGGAATGATAGACATATGAATCTCCCTTGATGTGATCCAACGTACAAATGTATATAATTTTGATATGGTGCATCACAGGTCCTAGGGGAATTCATGGTTCACACAACCACCCACAAACAAAGGACAATGACACTACAAAATAAACACCATCATCATTAATTTCCATAAAACTATGAGTGCATAGCATATTTTTACCGATGTCAGTATAAAACTAGAAGAATCATGTATTCAACCTACATACCCTTAGAAGTTTCAAATGGTCACGTGATTTCAACCTCGACAAATTCCCATCTATAGTGAAGCAACGTCGTAGAGTCGACCCATATAAAGAAGGTGCCTTCACACCAAATATAACATCGTTCGCCATAGAAAGATCATCTTTCTTCAAAATCCATGGAACATCACCTTCTTTAAAATACCAATAGGGACCAACCTCTCCTCTAGTTTCGTTTCTTGGCCATTGTCTATTTTTAGTATTCAAAGAAATACGATCTCTCCTAAAAGCCATTGTGTCTCTTTTATTCCATGATATGTGCCTCCATGATATATGCATGGGATCTAGTAAGTGGACAATCTTAAGATGCTCCAGATATGGAAGCTTATAAAATACATATTTTCTTTTCATCCCAATGGGTATTTTCTCAACATAGGTGTCAAAAAATTTAGGATCATTGAACAAAGGTTCCCCATTTGAATCAAAGAATTATGTCATTTCCTTCTCCTTTTGATCTAGATTATTTTGAGCACGAAATGAGAGCGGAGATATAACAAAGAAATATACAGAGATATTGCAAGAGAGCCAATAATATAATAGATATATATCATATATATAACAAGAGACACATATATACAATAATACACAATTTCTTTTAATGAGTGAAATGTATAGAATTGTAAAAATATAGAGTAAATGAACTCGCTAGAATGGTGACAACTTATCTATGAGAAAATATGTGATGGCTATGCTCATTCGAAAGATGATGATGTTTATAATAAGGCTCTAAAGTCCTTTGTAAAATAAAGAAAATCCAAAACCCTAACCTCTGAAGATGAAAATCCAAACAGTTTGTGGGCCTTGATGGGGGTAGTTGATACGCCAACTTCCCGAGGGCATAACTTTTACATACGATCTCCATTTAGGGTGTTCGATACCTCGTCATAATGGTCTATCCAAGCAGTAAAACTTCTGCAGCAGGTCATTGCATGATGAGTTTAACCTCCCCCCCCAAATTTTTTTTTTTAATTTTTTTTCCAAAAATGTCATTTAGGGCCTCAAAATGGTCCCAGAAGTTTAGGACTTGAAATACTGTAAAAAACTGCCAAAATGGAAAACTGTTCTTTAAGCCAGTTGGCCATCGATATCCATCTAGATCAAATTCTCTATGTCATATGCCCTATTCCAATATGTCGGTGTCATTATTTCAGGTCAATGTGTTTTCTCTAGTTTACCATTGAAAGCAGATGCAACTCTTCTATAAGGGTGGTCTTCTGGGAGGAATAACCTCGAACAATCGTACAATGAATTTCATAGGTCATTAGACTACCTATCCTTTATAGAAGTTCCATAACATTTACATCCATGATACTCTTTCGTTACAAGACCTAAAATGTTAACGTATACATAGCATGTTAGTGTAAAATATAATTTCACCAAATGAAGTATGCAAAATAAAATTATAGATATAAACAAATCGATGAACATGCTTATCGGAGAAAACTCCTAGTCCTAGATAAATCTGCGTGGTGTATTCACATATTCCATACAATGTAAAAGACCTCTCCATTGGGATGGGTCTTGATACATCATATACATGTATCCCTTCCCATAATCGCTTAAATTCATTGATTGGTGGTTGGAGGTAGACATCCATTCTCTTCAAATTGTCTTCTACTTGGGACTATAAGAACCAACATAAGATATCTATTCTTCGCGGACAACCATGGGTGGATTTTGTTATTGATCACTACCATTAAAAAATAAAATAGTCGGTGTTTTGGAGGGAATAAGAGTTAACTCCATCCATAACTATGCTTAATCAAAGGCTCCGTACTTAATCCTTGAATTTATCGGGCCATGCATCCTCTATATGCTTCATGGATATTGAATCTTCTGGGATTCACATATCTCTTGGATCACTTCTATGTGAGGCATGCCACCCCTTCAACATGGCTAATTGTTTGCAATGAAAGAGACTTTGAATCCTTGGAATTATAAGCATGTGCCTCAATATCTTATGAGGAGGAACATGTGCCTTATCCTTGTTTTTTGATGTATGGTACCTATCATGCCCACATTTTAGACATATGTCTTTTTTCACATATTCATTTGTGTATAGAATACAATCATTCAAACATGCATGGTATTATATGTACTCAACACACAACATTTTCAACATTTGCTTTTCCTCTGCACAACTATTGGGAAAGCGATTATCACTCAGAAGTACTGTATTTTTGAATACCTTGCAATTAGTGGAAAACAAAAATTTACATTGTCATTAAACATGAATAAAATCAACCTTTTTCTTCATTCATTATGTGATAAGATTTCTTAAAATTTTAGGGGGCTTAATGGTTAGTTACCTCAAACGTGTCGTGAAACACGCGTCTGATATACCATACATTGCTTTCAAGTTGTACAGTAACATTGTTGTCCCTAGTTGGGTAGACCTTGCAGACTCCTGTACTGGACCAAATAGAGAGGTGGTTGAAGAATATTTCAGTTTTTTGTAGAAGGTATTTATGACATTAGCGTCATCCCCTAGTTCATTTTACTGGAATGCATCTAACAACATTCCATCCATGTCCTGGTTATCCTGCAATAAATCATCCATACTAACCACTATATCATTACCTGCATCCCCAACATGTGAATAACTAATGTTAATGTCGAGGTTTTGAATTGGTGACTCAGGACGTAGTGGGAATTGAATAGGTGGTTGTTTCAACCATTCTTGATATGATTCCTCTCCAACCTCTTTTTGTTTAGCAACAAACTTGCGACTTGACATCGTAGTGGGGTGCAACGGTAGATGGTCGATAGGTTGCTTGTCATCAGAATCCTGATTGTAAAAATATTGAACATTAGATTGATAATATTAGTAACACAATGCTTTTAATAAGTTCAAAACTAAACACTTATTAGAAGCATGGACATTTTCTTCCCAATAATAAACATGAAACTAACCCCTTTATAAAACAAATTTTGAATTACATTAGTCCCATTGAAAATCCAAAACTACAATTACATAAAACATATTTTTCTTACGCCCTACTGGGTTGTCTACATAAAAGTGATCAAATTCATGGTGTAATACCATTAACCTGAGATGGTTGTTGGAAGATGGCATGTTAGGATTGGTATTGTAAAGAAGTTATCCATTTTCATCAAACATTTGCATGCAATATCTTTCTCATGATAAGAGCTTGCAAAATTTTGGGACCACAAGAATATCTTTAGCATCTAAACTTGATCACGAATCTTGATCCTGCAAAATTCAATGAACAATTATTAAACTGCACTTGCATACATAACATGAATTCAATGAGATAAATGACTTATCAATAAAATCTATATGTATTGCAATTGGCATGAGAGAACTTGAAGGAGTTCCAAAGATATGTAATGAGGCAACGTTGGTATCTGAAGAATTGGTCATTTGATATTATAATTTTTTTTTTCTGCATTTGAACAAAAAACCATCATCTTGGGTAGCGAAAACAATCTAACTTAAAAAATAACTTTGAATAACTTTTACAACTTGACAACACACTTAAAAAATGATTGTTTTTTTCTACAATATCATTGTTTTTTTCTACCCAGCTATACAAGAAATCTCAATCTGGCTTTACAAAATCTGAAAAAGTTACTTGATCCCTGAAAATATCCTCCTAGAACATAGAAAATGTGAATTTGATGCTCAATCCCTCTCTCACTCTCTTCCTCCTTTCCTCCCCTTCTCTCCCTATATCCTCCCCCTCTCTCTCTCTTGCATCAACCCCTCTCTCCCCCTCACTCTGTATCCCGTTCCCTCTCCCCCCCCTCTCCCCCTCACTCTGTATCCCGTTCCCTCTCCCCCCCCTCTCCCCGTTCGACGCACTCTATAATTTGAAAATGCACCAATGTGTATGTATAAACAAAACACAACGATGTGTTTAATTGAAATAATCACCGAAGACTAACCTCTGTTATTGCCTTCACAAAGCAAAACCTCCAGAAACTGTAAATATAGATGTTTGCATTTTCATTATGCAAATATAACTGAATTACAATGCGTTATTACTTACACGCCACCCCAGTGTGTTATTAATTAAATGTCACACCAATGCATTTCAAAGTGTATTTTGCATCGACTGAAGCAAGTTAGAAAAACAACACATAATTACTATCAATACTTTGAAATTTATTACGAAAATGAATCAATGCATTATGTATATCACACCGGTGTGCTACGCATTGAATAACACACTTAAAAAGCTAAATTCTGGAATTAAAAAAAAAAGAAAAAAAGAAAAAAAACACACACGTTTATCATCATTGCGCTGAAATATACAATGAAAAATGAGCGGGAATTTGATTTTTTATGTTTATAAAGGAAAATCCTATTCACTGCTTTATTGTTTTCCAAATTTTAGAGAGGATATTTGTGCAACAAAGATTTCTGAGTGGGTGGGTTTTTTTTGAAGAGACAAATTCAAGGGGGACTACTGCAGATCACATAGAAATCTACAGAGAAATTTTTTTAGGTATATGATTTCATTATATTAATCATCTTGATCATTCTTTTTTTTTATTCAAACAATTTCAATGCATTCCCAAACAAGAAAAAAGGGTTTCATACTTAGCTTCAGTATTAGAAGCCCTAATTTCATGATTGTTTTTTTGTTTTCTCCTTCCATATTTCATAAGAATATATTTTTAAGCACATTTTCTTTATAGGGTTTGGTAATTTATATGTGAGAGTTTCCTATCTGTTGCAATGAAACCACTCATAGCATTGGATCCTAAATTGTCATATCATTGTTGGTTCTTTGTTTTAAAAAAATGCATTCGCAGTGACCGGTGCACTCTTTACATAGTAAGCTCACTGGAGCGTATATGTTTGCAAACAACATTGGTTTATTTCAATTCGAAATATCATTAAAAATCCTTTTTGCATTCAACGATGCACATTTTATCGAAACATGCATTAGGGCACATTTATTACAAAGCGCATCATTGATTTTAAAATGGAAAAATCATTGTTTTATATGGAAATCATCATTTCTCAAATTTCTTTAGTGCTTGATGATGCGTAATAAATAGTACTTAGGAAGTCGTGTTTTTCTTAATTCATAAAGCACTAACTGAATATAAAAATTTGTAAAATATTTTCAATTTTGGAACAACATTGTTATACTACACCAATGCGTATATGTATGTATGACTCTCCGGTGTGTACATATTTTTTTAAGACCTCGGTGTGAATTATCTTAATATACTCACCGAGTTTTTTTTTTTTTAATAATAAATTTTGTGTCTTTTTTTCAAGGGAGATTTTCAAAATTCCAAGGGACAAACAAGGAGAAAACAAAGACATGGCGGTAGTGATGTCCAAAAAAGTGTAGAAGATGTTAAAATAAATGAACATAATTTCGTTGCAAGAGGAGCCATCCCAGCTACAATGTGCAACAAAGGTATGTAATCATTTTTTTATTCTATTATGTATATTGAATTTAAGTATCGTGTGAAAGACTAATTTTCAATTGTTTTGTTGCAGAAAAAAAAATAAAAAATCAGAATCCATTCATAACATAAGACAGGACGACGAAGAATAAAATCATTGATCACAAACTTTGTGAGTATTTAGATTTTCGACCTTTCTTTTGATTTCATGTTTGTTGTGATATTTATATTTAAATAATTAATTTACACTTGTCCATGGATGTCTCATACTAGATGCTAACATACAAAGAGGAGCCAACCCATGAATTGATAAAAATTGGGTTAAGTATGGGTTGTGAGTATATGTTGAAGAATGAAAGTTTAATTGAACAATTTGTAAGTAGCTATGTTGTTTAACTTTCCTTGTTTTATAATTAATGAAAAAAACAATAAAACTTTATATTGATTATATCGACTATGCTTTTCCATGTCGTATTAAACATGCATGAAACAAAGTATGGAGTGCAGACATTAAATGAGATTTTGAAAGAATTCATGAAGCTTAGAAAGAATGTGTATTGTTTATGAAAGACTTGGTACTAAGGTATGTTTTTTTTATTTAAGCAATCATATATATATATATATATTACAATTTATTTCTATGTTTGTAGATGGAAGATGAAGGGGAAAAACATAAAAAAACAAATCTATCATCAAGAAAACATTATGTTAAAAAAAAATACAATATCACCTACAAGTGATGAATAAATGAGGCATGCACGCAACTTGAGCAATGTCAACAATTCAACTGATGAATGATAATCAATATAATTGAATGTTACTGTAAGTTGTATGTTTTGGAACACTTGTCTCTTAAAATCAGAGATTTAATTTAATGTACTCAACATATTGTCCCAATTGCATGAGGACATGTTACCAATAAGTCTAACAGTTACAAATTGGTTGCAATTTGATTATTGTACTAGACATGTACATTGTCCCTTTTTGTATGCCAATGGGTCTCTTATTCATATATAATAATATGGGTTTCTTATTTCATTGCATTTTCGAATGCTGTAAAATGTTGCCTTCCTGAATAAATAATATGTGGATGATTTACATTGATACAAATGACAAAGATTTAATTGGTTGGATAACGTATTAATGCAATAACATAAATATAAAACAATATTATTATAACAAAATATTTGATTTTGAAATAATTAATTGAAAATTTGTAAAAAACAATGAATTAAAATGTATGCATATCAATGCATTGTATTCTTTTGAACTCACTAGAGTCATAATATAGACATCGATGTGTTTTGAGGAGTCATACACACCCGTACATATTAATTACAATAACGCACCAACACGTACTATTGAGAAAACACATTGTTCCGTAAAGGATATAACATACAATAATATTTATTGTTTCAAAATTGTACGGTGCTCATGTTTGAAATATTAACCGATGCGCTAAATTTTGTATCTTATCGATGCGTTATGTTTATTATATGCACCATTCAACTAAATATTATTTACACACTGATACCTTTACTATATTATACCCACTAATACCTTTACTATATTAAACACAGTGGCACATACTAAACATAATGTTGTTGACATATTGATATGTAATAATTATAGAAGCAACATGGTGCATTCTATATTAAACGCATTGGGTATCCGAGTCACATTATCGCATCGGGGCTAACTGTAACTTAATTGCACCGTGGCTAACTATAACTTAACTGCATTGGCACATACTAAGCCTAAAGTGCACCAATGTTATCTATAACTTGATCGCATTAGGGTAGAAAAATACCAAAGTGCATCGTTGCATCATAAGAGAAGAACAAAAAACTGGTGCGTAGTAATTATAAGAGCATCGATGCTCTGCATACGACGAAAAAGGGGGAATCAATGTGCCTTAGTTATAAACTCACTAAGGCATTTTTTATTATATTCAGGTCTAGGGCGTTTTTATTATATTACCGTGCCAATGCATTTTATTATATTAACATACTAGTGCGTGCGTTTCAATATTGTATTGGTTCGTTTTGACAAAAAACACACCAAAAAAAAAAAACCTTCGCTACAACCTCTACCCGCTTAATTGTTTTTAGTTATAACCTTCTCTACAACCTCTGCCCGCCAATTTTTTTTAGTTATATAACTTAAAAAAATTGGGTGGGAAGAGGTTGTAGTGGAGGTTATAGAACATCTTCTAAAACCTTCGCAAGCAATATAGGAGGTTGTAGCGGAGTTTTTTTTGAATTTTTTGCCAAATTTTATTAAACTAAAAACCTCCGCTAGAAGGTGTTCTCCTTATAGTGCTTCCTTGGTGCTGCACCTCTTAACTCTTCATTGTATTAATTTCAATATTCATAATACAATATATAAAATATTTTAGGTATTTCACAACTACCAAGACCCTAATCACTTAATCCAGAATTAATTTAGAAAACCGCTAAAAATAGCGAAAAACGCTAAAATAACAAAAATCACCAAAAGCAATTTTGGGGCATTGCCCCGAACGTTTCATGTAGCCAAGAGGGGGGCACGATTTTCCCCCCGTTAGGAAACACTTGATGCACATGCACACCATTACTAGGGAGGGATCATCAAACACAATTGTCAAATTTGACACACCCTCCCACACACATGCAAAGAACATAACACCTACCTAACATTCTCTCACTTGTTTTATTTCATACAGAGGGTCACTTGATTACATAGTCAACAATTCAGGGCGATAATGCCCATTGTTTCTCTACACCAAGAGAACTTCTCGGTGCTCACATACTTTTTCAATGAATCTGCAACATTCTTCAAAGTGTCAACCTTCTCCAACAACACCTTCTTGTCTTCAACCATGTCTCTCACAAAGTGAAACTGGACATCAATATGATTTGTCTTTGAATGACAAGCTAGGTTTATAGCCAATAATATTTCACTCTAACTATCAAAATATAATCTTATTTCTTGTTGTACCAACCCAATACCCAAACACAAACTTTGTAACCATATTGTCTCCTTGCATGCATGAGTGACTGCCATGTATTCAACTTATGTTGTTGAGGGTGCCACTACAACCTGTATTTTGCTCATCCAAGTAATTTCTCCTCCAAATATGTTAAAAACATACCCACTTGTAGATCTCCAACCTAGTCAACATCAAAAAACCCATGTCTGTCCAACACTATATCCAATCCCGATCTTCCTTGGTAGCACAATCCATAGCTAGAAGAGGCACGCAAATACTTGAAAACCCTCTTTAATGTTGTCCAATGCTCCTTTCCTGGTTTTGACATATACCTGCTTAAAACTCCCACTGCATGTGCAATGTCTGGTCTAGTACAAACCATTGCATACATCAAGTTTCCAACCACACTAGCATATGGAACATGAGACATGTCCTCTTCCTCTTCTTGTGTCTTGGGACACTGATATGTAGATAAATTTACACGTACAAGAATAAGAACCTTGACCTATTTAGTTTCCTACATATTAAACCTCTGTAATATAGTCTCAACATATTTTATTTGATTCAACTAGAGTTTCATCTTTGCTTGATCTCTTTGTTGGATTACTGAGAGAGGGGGTGAATCAATAATAGAGAAATTTAATCCTTTTTAACCATATAATCCAAGTGTTATATCAATGAAGCATTATCATCCAATAACTGCAGAGTAAATAAGCAATGAACAAATGAACAAACATACACATACACAGTACACCGATGTTTTACATGGAAACCCAAACCGGGAGAAAACCATAGAATGTTTTTTCTTATATGTCTTGAAGAATTACATTCATTGGAAGCACCAACTTCCTTTGTTTTCTCGCTGCAGCTGGAAGGAGGCTCCAACCCCCTAGTTTCTCAGGCTACAACTTGAGGGAAGCTCCAACTCCCCAATTCTCTGGCTACAACCATAAGGAGGCTACAACCCCCTATGTTCTCTGGCTACAATAGAAAGGTGGCTACAACCACCTGTCCTTGCCCCGTCCAACCGCCCTAAAGTAGAAGTAGAATGATGGAACCACTGTCAACCTATCACTGTGAGATATAC